>OX411310.1:79590005-79865005 GCA_948150685.1 Rhaphigaster nebulosa
TATCTATTAATAGTTTCTGTCCTTATTACCATCTAGTAATTAAATCTGTATGGTTCATGTCTGATTGTTTTATGGGCCTATACTTTAGCAAAGAATGCTGGATGAATGTCAAAATCTTACGTTTTCTGAATTAAAATTTGTATAACTTTAAAAATTCATAAACTAGTAGAACTTTGTTATTTCTGAAACCTTTAATTATAATAAATTCTTTATTTATTCCAGGACAAGTCCCTTTAGAATAACTTACAGGAAATGAAACGTGGGCTTTAGTACCTTAGAGTAAAATAATAAGAACAAAAGAATTAACAGATAGTGATGATAAATAATTATAAATCAATAAATCATGAGGTATTGGTGAATGGAAAAATAAAAAAATAATAATATGCAATTAAAAAATGGAATAATAACGAACAAATAATGAATATGTGCGTACATACAAATATTGGCCGATTGTTATCTAATATTCTTGTCAAAATTTTTTTTTTAATTGTCAAAAATTTTATTGTCCCAAATAAATTGTCTGCTTTCCAAGGTCTAATGATGATCTGACAATTTTTTCAATTATGTGTATATCCAGTAAAACTTGTTATAACTATTTCCCAGTTAATACGTTCTTTTTCCTCGCTCCTCGTCCCAATTCGTAGGTTTCCAATGAAACTTTATTCGTTATACTGATCTGATTTTCTGGTCATAACGCTCTGAATGAATTTTGTCTTTAACAATTTTTTGTATTTATAAGGTTTTGTTTTGTAAATATGATTGAAGTTTTGAATAAGGTACCGGAAGGGAACAGTAAAACAGTGAAACAATAGTCTAATTGATTCAGCGTATGTAGTTCCTAGAAATGTTTAGTTTTTGTTTGGATGCGATGTTTCCATGAGATTGTTAGTTTTACAGATGCATCCATTTTGGCCTGGTTTGCTTTTTTTTTCATGTTCAAGAAAACGTCATGAAAATCATTTCTGTGATAACAGAAAAAATGTATTTAATTAAAGAGTTTGGCAAATCTAATTTAAATCAAACAGATTTTGAGTTATCTAAAAACATGAAATGAAGAAGAGAAAGAAAATAGAATGGAATCATTAAAAATAGCAAATGATTTGTACCCATTACAGAAGATTTGCTCATATTTTTCGAGCTCTTCTCAAATGGAAGCAAGAACAAACTTTAGAACAAATGAATGAATGATAGAAATGAATTTTTCTATGCTGTTTTTAAAATTACTTTTTGTTTTCTTAAGCAAAATAAAAAATTATGATTACTTTAATTACCAACAGCATCAAACATGTTATTTTATTTGTAGTTTAAATAAATTAAAACAATATTTTTTTATTTGTTGTTTGTGATTTTCTGGTTATGATGCTCTTTTTCTATGGGCCCCAGAAGAGCGTTATAACGAAGTTTTACTGTATTAGTAAATACTATGCATGTATATATTCAGTTTTATTTATGTATATATTTGTTATATTCTCATGATAAATCTGAATTGATCTCCATCATAAAATGCCAATATTATTTGATCATAATAGGAATATATTCGATCATGAGTTTAATATAAAGTGACATGAATTAAATGTTTTAATTATCTGCAGGAAGATGTTGATAAATATATGGAAGTTCCAACTATAAATGGAAATGTTGAATTAGTGCTCAAGAAATTAGATGAACAGCACAGCAAATATAAGTTTATGGAATTTCATCTCCTCTCCAAAAGAAGAAGGTAAAATATACATCTTTCTTATTTACAAAGATAATTTAATATTTTCTATTAATTAATCTTACTTAAGTAATTTAAATACTTATAAATAGTGACCGGATTTTCGTGCCATAAAAAAACCAAAACATTCAAATTATGAAAAATCGTGCACTATGAACCCAAAACAAACCCACACTTTGGGTATTATATATAATACCTTAAACATACAAATATCATCATTTTGGTTTAATTTTTAATATAAATATACATGATATAAATAAAATACAAAAAAAACGATGATTATTGCATATTATTATTAAGGTATTAAATATAATATCCAAAATGTGTAAAATTATGTATATGTACACAATTTTAGGTTCTTAGTGCTGATTTTTCACGATTTGAATTTTTTACTGGCTTTTTACTTTACAAAAATCCAGTCTCTACTGATAAACTTCTTAACAGTACTCCAGATAAATGGCTCCTTTAGAATGATGGTTTCATACAAATGATTATTATAATTTATTAGTCCAGGATCCCGTGACAAAAAAAGGTTTGGGCATATTAAATGAATTACCCACAGGCCTGACACAAAAAATGCATGTCTGTCAACTTATAGCTGCTAGAATACAAAATAGCGTTTAAAAAAAATTGATATTTCAGGAATATTTTTGGTTTTTCACATGTAATTCCCAAACGGTGCATTCTGTTGAAAAAGCTATTGTATATTAAATTAAAGAGCATCAATTTCTGCGTCTAATGAGTACCACAATATAATAATTTGGTTAAGGTGCATTTAGACGACCAGACCAGACCGGATATGGGCGTGGCTACTTACCTGTTCAAGTAGCCACGCCCATATCTTGTAGTGTGTGAGCGTTTACACTACCCATTTTCTCCGGTCTGGTCTGTTCGTCTGAATGTACCTTTAACTGGTGTGATTGAAAACCACGATCATAAATGATAATTTTGTCAAAAACAGTGACAGGGAACAATATATAAATCTGCAGCTTGGAAATGGGTACTCTAAGAGAAAAACTAGTACCAAAAAAGTTGTAGAGCATCAAATTCCGCGTCCTTTGAGCACAAAAAAATTTAAATTCGGTCAAGTACACCTCTCAAATAGGCAAAATCTGGATCTCTGGCTAGTAGTATTTATTTTAGTCCAGTTCGGTTCGTATTTTAGTTTTAAAAAAAACGGAGTAATCTTAATTTTCAGGTATGTTGTATGTATTGTCCCTCTAGTAAAAAATCGAAGTTTTCGACCTCCTTGTGCGTTTTTTGCCATCTTGAAAAACCGCTAAGAAGAAATTTGTTTTCAGTTTTTCCAAAATAACTTGCTTCCAGTGCATTTAAGGTAAAAATTTGTCATTACCAATAATAATGAACTTTAAATTTCCTCCAAGTTTGTAAATAATATTTTTGAATATTAGGAATAGCTACTGAGATATGGGGCCGTAAAAATCTGAAAAATGTCCCAAAAATTCAAATAATTGGATATGTCAGTGGTTTCGCATTAAATAGATTTATTTTAAGCACAAATAAAACTACAGACACCCTAAATGCTAAAAAACATTGTCTGCCAGCATTAGGAGTGGGTGGGTTTCTAAATGGTGGCCAAAAATCTTGAATGTTTAGGAACTTTTTGATTTCTCACCTATAATTCCTAAACGGTGCACTCTATCAAAAAGATTATGGTATATTAAATAAAATAACATCAACACAGTCAAAACCACACCAGTTAACTAAATTTTTATGTTGTGGTACTCATCAGACGCAGAATTTTATGCTCTTTAATTTAATATATCATAATTTTGTCGATGAAATGAACTTTTTAGGAATTATAGGTGAAAATACATACAACATATCTGAAAAGCAAGATTACTCCATTTTTTGCAAGCTAAACTGGGCTAAAGTTGCTCCCAATTGCATTCGGGAAAGTATGGATAAATGTAAGACCGATGAAATTGCTAAAACATAATTAATTAGGGATTGATAAATTATTTGCCACTTCTATAAATTTGTTTTATTGAAAACTATTAGGGACTGGAATAAGTTCTCGCTGTTTCCAGACTTAGTCTTTTTGCATTGGGCAATACTATAGCCAACTTTATCATGAAGCTCCACCATTAGACTCGAAATCACAGTATATGTTATTCCGCCGAAGTGTAAACAACATACTTTTTCATAGTGTTAAACATGTCAAATTTCGTGCCAAAAAAAGAGTATTTGCGGGGAATTTTATTGCATTCCTTTTTTAAAAAAAAATCTGCATCTGAAGCACATAGAATTCTTGTGGAGACTTACGGCGACCATGCTCTGTCGGAAACAACATGCAGAGATTGGTTTAGACGCTTTAAAAATAATGATTTTAATATTGAAGATAAAGAACGCTCCGGCGCACCGAAAAAATTCAGATGCAAAATGAACTTGCAGAATCATTAGGAGTTGATCACACAACAGTTTCCAAACGTTTAAAAGCATTAGGAATGATTCAAAAGCAAGGAAATTGGGTGCCGTACGAATTAAAGCCGAGAGATGTCGAACGGCGTTTTTTCATATGTGAACAGCTGCTCCAATGGCAGAAAAGGAAAGGTTTTTTGCATCGTATCGTGATTGGCGATGAAAAGTGGATACACTACGATAACCCGAAGCGTAAAAAATCGTGGGGTAAGCCCAGCCATGCATCAGCATCGACGGCAAAGCCGAATATCCATGGTTCCAAGCTCATGCTCTGTATTTGGTGGGATCAGCTGGGTGTAGTGTATTATGAGCTCCTCAAACCCAACGAAACCATCACGGGAGATTGCTATCGACTACAATTAATGCGTTAGAGCCGAGCATTGAAGGAAAAAAATGGTCTCAATACGAGGAAAGACATGACGAAGTAATTTTGCAGCATAACAACGCTCGGTCACATGTTGCAAAACCTACTTGGAAACGCTCAAATGGGAAGTCCTACCCCACCCGCCGTATTCACCGGACATTGCTCCTTCCGATTACCACTTGTTCCGATCGATGACTCATAGCCTGGCTGAGCAGCACTTCCAATCTTATGAAGATGCCAAAAATGGATCGATTCGTGGATAACTTCAAAATATGAGTCGTTCTTTCGACATGGCATTCGTATGCTGCCAGAAAGTTGGGAGAAAGTAGTGGCTAGCGATGGGCAATACTTTCAATGACATGTTCTTTACTAATTTTTTTAAATAAAGCATTTATTTTCACGAAAAAACAGTGAGAACTTATTCAAATCCCTAATAGTTTCGAATGTTATACATCATCCTCAGTTCTAAAAACACACAAAAAATTCAAAAATAAGCAATTCAAAATATAGTTTGGTATTATACATGGTATTATACATATTAAATTAGATTAATATAAATCAGTATTATAAAACATTTATGAATTTTGAATTTAATTAAGACAAGAAATCAAATACATGTTGGTACTCACCAAGGTTTAAATGAATTATATCAAACAGAAAAGTTTTTACTGGTTTCTTCTCGCATTGAACTAACAATGAACGAAAGGTAAGTAGCATGTTTATAGGAAAACGGTTTAAGGGTCAGGATTTTCCCAGTAATGCCGGTGAGTAATTGTTTTTTCTGTTATAGATGGGAATAAATTTAAGATTGGACTATTATAGATATTTATTTGGTCATTTAAGCAAAAATCTGGATTGGATTTGAAGGATTTTATTATTTCAAGTGCTTCATATATATTTAATTTGAGGCTGTTTTCAATGTGATATTAATTTAACTCCTGAGTCTTTGATGAATTTATGATTTTTTTCATTTAAATGAATTGCAAAGTTGGAATTATCTGTCTTATTATTATATGCACTTATATGTTCCTTTAATCTCTGATTTAGCGATCTTCCAGTTTTTCCCATGTATTTGGCTGCACAATCATTACAATTTAGTTTGTATATTCCGATTTTTTGGAAAGGGTCTATTTTGTCTTTAGGAGAAGAGAAATATGAGGATAGGGTTTTTTCTATTTTAAATGCAGGGTTTAATCCAAGTTTTTTCAATTCATTTCCGACTTTGGTGGATATAGGGCCGTAATATGGAATCAAAACATAATGTTTCAGGATGGGCCTATCTTCGGGGGTTGTTGAATCGATATCATCAATTGTCTTTTTTTGTATTTATTTTTTAAAAATATGATTGATAATGGTTTTATTGTACCCGTTATTTTTAGATAGTTAGAAAAATTATTATTGTCATATTATTATTTATTAAGTTGGTGCCAAAATAGAAAGTTTTGATACATTTTACAAACTTTTATCAATTATACAATCTATAAGTTACCTTTTAATATCTTCCATGCCAAATTAGGGGAACACCTACTTAAATATTACCCCATGGTATTGCCAAAACAGTCCGGGAGCCGAGGCCAAAACCGTGTCTGATTTCAAGAAAATTTTTGATGGTCAAGGCCGAAAGTACCATCATAATAAACAGGAAATATGAACGTCTGCCACCCTAGATCGGTTTCTATCAAATTTTAGAGTCTCTTTTTTTCAGATTTTCCTCAGTAACTCACTCCCAGTGCATTTTAGGTAAAACTTTGATATTGCAAAAAGTTAGATATTCTTTGGTTTTGCCTTAATAATTATTTTTCACTGCACTGTAGTGCAAAATGCATAATAATCAATCTTGTAAAAGATTAAATTTCATGCAATATCCATACAAAATATTTGTAATTATTCCCTACAGATGCCAAGAAATATTGAAATAACAATTTACCTATCTCTAAAATTGTTCCTCGCATCTCAGGAGCTGTTCCGAATTAAAAAAAAAATATTACATATAAAATTTGCAGGAAAATTGCTTTTTTCAAAGATTTACCTGAAATGCACTGGAAGTGAGTTACTGAGAAAAGTCCACTTTCTCTAAAATTGTTATTTCAATATTTCAAGGTGTCTGTTGAGAGTAATTACAAATATATGGTATGAATCGTGTAGGAAATTTAATCCTCTATAATATTGATTATTATGCATTTTACATTAAAGTGCTCTTAATAGTTATTAAGACGAAACCACAGAATATCTAACTTTTAGCGTTTTTTGCAGATTTGTTCGGCCCATCTCTCATTAGCTATACTAAAAAATATTTAATATAAAACTCAAAAAATTTTACATTCTTTAAAATTTGCTATGTCAAAGAATTATCTAAAATACTGGGTTGGAGCGAGTTACTCAGGAAAATCTGAAAAAAGTGATAAATGTATCGTTGGCCTATAAAGTTTGATATCCACCGATACGTTCGTATTTCCAGTCTATTATGAGGATACTTTCAGTCTAAACCATCAACAATTTTCTTGAGATCAGACATGTTTTTTGGCCTCGGGTCCCGGACTACAAGATTGATTTAATTTTCTTTCTATTTTGGTTCCTCCTTAATCAAAAATGGTTTTAACCGTCTTTAGCTCATCCTAGGAAATCTGTTTTTGTTTTTTCCCCATTTATTTACTAACTATCCATCCCTATCGAATTTATGTTCAATAACCAAAAATAATCTACTTATATGTCTAAAAATAAATGTTATGTTATTTATATTAAACTTGTTTGATCAATGGTAACCCTAATTTTTTAATATTTGTTTATATATTATTTCACAGGTTAAAAGTTCAAATACCTGATTTGGAAAGATCAGTTGATATGATCAAGATGTTAGCTAAGAAGAAAGATTGTACTGAGGAATTCACAACACATTTCTTGTTATCTGAACAAGTTTTTATGAAAGCTTCTATAGCACCCACTAACAAAGTTTGTCTTTGGCTTGGAGTTAGTATTCATTTTTGGATTTATTAAAAATATATTTATTACTTAAGAATTTTGGCCTCTGACCCGCAAACACTCATAACCCCCTTGGAGCTGATAACAGAATTTTCAGTTATACTTAGGATTTAAAGTTTCAGAAAGGGAACAATTATGACTCCTTGTCATGTTATATGGATAATTATGTTATATTTTGTTAGGACTTGATAAAGGATATGTAACCAGGTAAATTTCAGTGCTTATGACATTAACATTTGTATAAACACTATGGTGCAGGTCTGCCTACTTGTCATATATAATTTAAATTTTAAAGTCAATTTATGGCAAGTATGGGCATAATCATAATCAATGATTATGATTGTGATTATAATTAAAAAAAGAACTTGATTACACGGTTATAATCATAATCACTGTAATCAACATCACATAATCATAATCACAATCACTGTAATCATGTACATGTGATTACACAGCCTAAAACCTACAGATTTTGCCTGATTTAAACAGTTTATCTGATTTGATAGTCCAAATGTCTCCGCAGAAGCCTTTTGCAAACCGAGGGAGTTTAATTTGACATAAATATGAAATCTGTGTTTGGATAAAGGGGTATAAGTCAATTTTTTTGCAACAATGGCTTGTTATATTTTGTTCTTTATAATGAACTTTATCTTTAAGAATAAGGAAATAAGTAGAACAGTATACACATTCCATGTGAACAGTGTTTCAGTGACTAATATCGTTTTTCTCTTAGACCATTTTCCTGAATGTACTTGATGTTTTTTACTTTCCTCGGCAACTAAGCAGCCGAATGTGATATGAGTACTTCAGTGCTTATTTTGGCCACAAAATTGAATAAAAAAACAACTTTAATTTGAGATTGTACAAATGCAATATATTCACTTTCGCAGATATGAAAATGAAGTATGTTGAACTTTCCACAAAAACAGCTTTAAACTAATAAGTATTTGACTACAGTCAAGTCAAATGGAGACCAGAACGAGATCTTGGTGGAAAGTTATGGAGAAGTTCTGAAAATTTACTCGTTTGTGTTTTTTTGGATGTTGATTTCGAATTTCAATGTTTCCACCTCAAATTTTCACTTGAAATAGAAAAAACTCAAAAAATTAATTTCAAAATTCCGTCTCGTGCTCGCTTCAAAACGGAGTGGTTTAACAAAAAAATTATTAGAATCAATAATGTAGGTAATTTAATCTTGTTCAATTTAATACAAAATGAATATCGGAGGTTATTCGAATAATTTATGATTTTCAAGTTACGAGTTAAAAAAGGAAAACAGAAGTTCTGTTTTTGCATTTATTTTATACATCCGGTAAACATTTGAGGTGGCAAAGTTGAAATTCGTAATCAGTGTCCTGAAAAACATAAATAAGTATATTTTAAGAACCCCAAAACTTTCCACAGAAGTCCCTTTCTGGTCCCAATTGGACTAAGAGCAGATGCTCCTAAACGATGCCCCAGGAGGAAAAAAATTATTTTGTGAAATTAAATTTAAATTCCATTTTATTACCAAAATTCCATTATTAAAAAAAAAATGGTATAATCCCAAAAAATTTAATTTATATAGTGGCGTTAATATTTTTATTTTAAATTTAACATATAAAAAAAGTCTTATTACCTCAGCTGTGATGTAATTAGAGCAATAATAATTTAAGTATTCCTAATTGTAGGCTTAACCAGGGAAGGGAACATTAATTTTTAAAAAATTCTGTTTTGAATGTTACTGCATGGCTCCCCTCTACATGAAAGTTAATAATAATAAGAAAATTGCCTTTCCTTCTGTTTTGGCTGGATATGCCTTTTTTTCCATTTTGCCTTTGATCCCAATAATTATGAATTTTTAACTTTCTAGATTCTAGGTAAAATGGAGTTATAAACTATTTTGTGGGCGTTTTTTAAAATAATCATTTGATCAAATTGGGTTTTTATACCGTACATAACAAGTAAAAAGTTTAATTCTTGATTGTGACTTAGATGTTAGAAATTTTTCAGTATAACTAACAATACTAAGTTGTTTATTTATAGTTATTTTGATATATTATGTACTATTTTGTTTTGTTTTACCATTTGTAATTGGCTTTTAGCCTGTTGGTGTATGCTGTTTATAAATAAATAAACAATTACCCATTCCTCATTATCACTCCCTGTGGCAAGAAGAAAATCTTCATTCATTTGAACGCTGATATGCTTTTTTTCTCTCTTAGGATTTCCTATTACAGTAGAACCTCACTCAATGAGTGTCTCTTATAACGAGTATTTCATATAATGAGCTAAATAAATCATAAAAAAAAATATGGCTCTCATAACGAGCGAAATTTGGAATAAGTGACTAAGAAAGGAGAAGGTCTCCTCTTTATGTCACTCATGTGTGTATGCTAGAACTTTCCTCACCAGTGCTACATCCGTCTGTTTAGCGCTCATTGCACTAGTATTTTAGTGCCATTTTACATTAATTTGTGTTTATGAGAAAAATTGTTTTGCTTAACGAGTGTTTCACATTATAAGATTCTGGTACAAATTATGCGAGGTTCCACTGTATTTACTTCAAAAATACTATTTACTTACCCGACAATCTTATGTTCTAAAATGCTCTCCATTTTCCTAGCGGTGTTCAATGTTTTTGAGCATATACATTTTTTTGTCCCGATTTCGAATCGATTGTTCTGAGACAATTTCTGTTTGTTATGGCTACTTTTGTTATAATTTAAATAAATCTATTATTTTTCCTTTGTAGTGATTTTCTCCTGATCAATCTTAAATATTTGTTTATCTATTCTTTAAAATAAATGTTAATATAATCTTTTTTTTTCCATTTTAGGCAAATGTTATGCTTGAGTATACTTTGAATGATGCCTTAGAGTTGCTCAATAAGAATATAGATACTGCGAAAAAAAACTTAAGCTTTGTTGAACACGACCTTGATTTTTTAAGGTATTTAATTTTTCTTCACAGTTTTATTTATTTATTGACTTTAAAGGATTTCAACCACTTTATTAAGATGTTTCTAAATTAAAAGTTAGTGCTTTGACCCTAATTATAATTAATAATGAACCATTTTGTTATAATTTTCTATAATTGTTTTTTGGTTTGGTTCATTATTATTAATATTAGTGTCCAATAAATAATTTTATAAAAGTTATAGCCCCGATACATAGTTTACCTATATCAATATAAGTGCTTTAATGCAATTTTTTAGTGCAATAAGTGCTTTTAATGGTTAAAAATGGCATTAGTGAATAATGTATGATCATTAGTATTTACCTAATAAATTAACAAATATTATCGGTTTGAGCAAAGTATATTTTTTCTATACAAGTCTATTTAAGCATCATTGTGAAGTCAAAATATAGTTCCAAAAGAGAGAGAAAAAGTGTTTTTCTCATTTTGAAGAAGAATTTATAAATTGAAAATAGTTTTGTGATCAAAATTAATTTTTAATTTAATCTAATCATTATAACAGTTTAAACCAGATAAGTTTCTCCTACTCTGAGTATTAAGTCTTACCTAAGTATAACTTTAATGCATATTATTTTTCAGGGACCAGTTTACAACAACAGAAGTCAACATGGCTAGAGTATATAATTGGAACGTAAAAAAAAGGCAAGCAGCTAAAGCATCAACTTAAATTAAAAAGACATGAATGATGCTTTTCAAACCACATTAAAACTTAATGTTTTTACATCAAGCCTGTTGTTTTTAATTTACATTAACATTTATTATTTTTTATATATAAACAAGTATTTGTTAGCCAAGGTGCATATTTATTAACCAGCTTATAATGAGAAAAACATGTCATGCCTGTAAATTAATTTTTATCAAGCAATTAAAAATAAATTTCTCAAGAAGATTATATCATATTATATTTTTAGCCTTTTACTAAATTTAGCTAACAAAGTATTTATACATACAAAAGCAATTATTGAATATCCTATTTTCACTCTCCATTCTCTTATATTGTTCTCAGTGAGCTGATTACCCTGTCATCTAGTTCTTATGAAACTATTGTTTACAAAAATGGGTTATCTTAAATAGAAAGAATTAACCAAGTTCAACCCTTGTGAGTCAAGAGTAAACAATTTATCATCATCTAATTAGTGCTGATATGATTTTTTTTTAAAACTAATGTCAAGAGCAGGTTAACCTATTTATTACGGCGAGCACACCCTTGCACTCATTGAGTCCTTACTCAATGACTATACACTCTCCTTACCCCCCCAACTCAATGACTGTGCGCTCTCCTTACCCCAACTCAATGACTTTGCGCTCTACTTACCCCAACTCAATGACTGTGCGCTCTCCTTACCCCAACTCAATGACTGCGCTCTCCTTACCCCAACTCAATGACTATACACTCTCCTTACCCCAACTCAATGACTGTGCGCTCTCCTTACCCCAACTCAATGACTATACACTCTCCTTACCCCAACTCAATGACTGTGCGCTCTACTTACCCCAACTCAATGACTGTGCGCTCTACTTACCCCAACTCAATGACTGTGCGCTCTCCTTACCCCAACTCAATGACTGCGCTCTCCTTACCTCAACTCAATGACTATACACTCTCCTTACCCCAACTCAATGACTGTGCGCTCTCCTTACCCCAACTCAATGACTATACACTCTCCTTACCCCAACTCAATGACTGTGCGTTCTCCTTACCCCAACTCAATGACTATACACTCTCCTTACCCCAACTCAATGACTGTGCACTCTCCTTACACCAACTCAATGACTGACTGTGCGCTCTCCTTACCCCAACTCAATGACTAGCGCATCTGTCACTTCCCTTCAGTATTTATACTGTCTCTGTGCTCTATACCTATTCAGCGAAGTCTTGCTCGCTATTTCAGTATATTTAGAAAGGATTTAAAAAGTAGGAGCAGGTGACTGTTATGGAATACATTTTACAGTTGAAGCTAAAATTTAATTAGTAAAAAAACTAATAAATTTAATTTTAGTGAAAAAACACAAGTAATTTAAAAAAATATTTTTAATTTACATTTAACAAAAAAGGAAATTAGTTTATGTTGAAAGAGAATAACAGTCACTCTTAAAGTTTTTCATTTATTGCATAGTATGCTTGGTAAATTAAGCAATATGGCTACTGTATTGAATGGACTAATGAAGTGATAAAATTCTTTAGATCACTGAAGTCATTATTACAGACTTTCCAGGAATCTGTGAATACATAATCATTTAGTTATTTTTTACTCTCTTGAAGGTTTGGAAATAATTTAGTTCTTAACCAGGATCACAGAAAGTGCTTAGGGGATGAGAAAGAAATATGTCAATTTTTATGGAAACTGAAGTTTGGCCTTAGTTTTAGATTGAAGAAAGTGTGAAAACTAAAAGGCCAACTACTTATCAAGAAGTAAATTATTATGGATAATATCAAACAGAAAAGTTTGTACTGGATTCTTCTCGCACTGAAATAACCTTGTTATAGGATAAAGAGGACATTGCCAATGCAATTGTTCCTTATTCTACACACAAGTGTTACTAAAATATAAACTGCTTATAAATAAAGTACCAGTACTGCAGCATACAATTAAATGCCAACAAAATTTAATTTTTTACTCCATCTATTCAACTATAATTTAAGGTTAAAGAATTTTTTTCATTCGACTTAAGGATAAAATTTAATCAAGTGAATTTTTAACAATGTGCCAATACGTACCTCTGACGGAGTACGATATTTGGGATTTCACTTGGACAAGACACTGTTATGGAGGACCGATGAAAACAACTGTGCAAATGATTTAGACTATTATCTAGGTTATTTGACACTCCAAACTATCCTTTGACTTACCCCATCTACGAAATTCATCTAAACTTTTATGGGGGTAGGGGATAGAGCTATAGGGTTCTGCCAAGACTTCAGTCGTCCTAGTCAAAAGCATTGAGAAAAATAGAATAGCCATTCTATGTGACAAACGACTTGGACATCGGTTTCAGATACTGTTACTGAATATTACAAAAATTTCCACAACAGACTGACTTACAGCATGAATCCTTCAGTAAAAACACTTTCATCCACCGCAAACCCACTTTGACGACTTTCAAGGTGGTGGTCAGGAGACTTGCTAAGCTAGTCGTAATCCGGATGAGCACAGATTTGCTTATTGCAAAATACTTTGAAGATGGAAAATTAATGTAATACCACGACATATATTGTATATAAATAAATAAATTAAGTAAGAATATAAATAAATTCTCAAATAATTTTAAGGAAGAGAAATAATAACTGCTATATAGAGTCACCTTTATTTGTAAATTGTACAAAATTCAAATTTTTATACACCAGAAAAAACTTATAAATAAATAAAATAAAAGAGCCTTCTAGAATTTTATAATTAAAATAATAATACAAGTAAACATAATACTAACAAAATCATATAGCTATAAAGACGCATTTAACAGTTATAAATGCAGATTAGATTCTCTCTCGTTTTGATTTTCAAAGTCATATTTTATACCTCGTAAATGAAATTATTTATCTTAGGTTCTTTACACACAAATAATTCTTAAACAATGTAATTTTAATTACAATTACAATGCTGAATAAACAATTACAAATGAAAATTGTTTAAAATATTATATATCATGTTACCTTTTTGAAACATAACAACTTAAACTCATTTACAGCTTGCTTACCCAAGTTGCCTTTTGGATAAAAGCATAATCGTTATCCAATAAAAAAAATAAAATCATATTCCGAATTTTATATTTTTTAACAAATGTTATAGTCCTTTATCCTTCAGTAATTATGGGAAAAAAATGAGCCACAATACTTGTTTCCTATTAACTCTTAATTGACTTATATTATTCTCAAATATACACAATGGACTAGATTTTTCTTTTTGATATCACCATGATTAAGGCACAAAGGTGGAATAATCAAAGCACTCCATCAATGCTCTAACTTCGTGCCTACCTCATCAGATTTTTCTCCTTCCTTCCTATCTTCATTAGATTCTCCTCTTAGCATTATAAGCTCTTCTTCTAGATCCTTTATTTTTTGAACAGCAGAATCCAATTCATTTTTTAAAGCCTCAACTTCAGCTAGAGTAGGACGCTTATCTCCAAGATTTGTTCGGACAAATCTGCAATGTTAAAAAAAATAAGCAAATTTGTAAACAATGAACTTAATAAAGGAGTTAGTTAAATATCATAACCAAAGATGCCCTTAATGACCAAAAACAGAAGGATAAAAGTCAAATCAAAGTTATTCAAAATAAAATTTTGATGTCTGCCATTACATAACTTAACAGAATAATTACATAAAAGTAACAGATGCCTAAAATTAAAATAAATACTGCCTCAAAAATTAGATGCTACGGATGAGTTGCTTACCTATAAATTAATAAATATCAAAAAGTAAATAAAAAAATATATATGGTGCAAGAGTTTTTTAGATCCTTAATTAAATTATTGCTTTTTTAACAATTGTTGATCATTATCATAACCCAATTAGTTTTGAACAATAGTTTTAGGAATAGACAATAGGATACAATAATATCAGTAGATCTACTTTGACTTATTCAGCAGTGACCATCTACTATGCATACATAACTAGAAACATCTGCCTCTTGGACTGATACCTCAATTTTTTAATGTAATCTATCATTTTCTCAGTGGATTACTATTTTAATCCCCGATAATTATAATTTGAACCTACTAGTATATTTAAAGTATATCAGGGATCAAAACTGATTTTAATATTATAAAAGGCAAGAGGAAAAATAGTCTATAAGAAATAGGAACATTCAAAAAAGCAAAAAATAAATAAATAAAAGGAGCAAGACCATAACAAATAATTATATATAATATAGTAACATACAAACTATGTAAATAAATATTAAATATATTTTTTAACAGAAACAAAATATAATAAAAATCATGACATATAACAACAAGAATAGGAAACTCAAAAGAACTTGTTTATTATGCTAAAAGGAATATCCATTTCTGAAGCAGGTAGATTTACTTGTTTCAAGGAATGTCCGCCTGGGAGGCAAGTTATATTATAGAAAACAGATTTTTATGCCAATTCCAAAATACACATATCTAAAGAGCAGGTCTCAGTACAAAGTAATTGAGAATTAAATAACCAATTAAATCCAACAAGGTAAGGCAGAAAATTAATTTGAATGAAACTCAGTATTATCTATTCAGAGAAACTCAGTATTATTTATTCAGACATCTCTAACAATGCTTCTATCTCCAGTTGTGTATGGACTATAGCAGGACTGATATATTTATAATAAAGTAACAAGGAAGGTGAAAGGAAAAAATAAGTCACTCAGAGTGTTGTTTACTCAGACATCTCTAACAATGCCTGCATCCTCAGTCCTGTATGGCCCATGGGGACTGATATACTTATAATTAAGTAACATGGAAGGTGAAAGGAAAGGATAAGTCATTGGAGTGCAACAAAGTGACTGAAGAAAAACTATAAAACAATAAGGATTAAAGGTCAGTATTTATAGCTAACTAATTAATGATCTAATAGAAAAGAGAATACAGTTTCTGCAATAAGATATTAATAACATTTGAATACCTACCGTTTACACATATAAATAGCAAAATGTTATATGCATTCCCAATATATATGTTGATAACATTTTTTATTAACATTGCTAATAACATTTTTGCTATTAACATTACTGATAACATTTTAATGCTTCTTACTATTTACAGTGGTCAATAGCGAAATGTAATTAAAACTGCCAACGAATCAGTGTATATGATTAAAAATACTTTTAGTTTTTATTTTGCTTATATATTACTTGTGGTTAATTATTATAATATTTCAATGAGATGAGTAAAGTAAAAATTTAAACATTGCTTGAAAAAACAATTAGGATGACACAAAAGTTTTGTCGGTTCTTAAATGGAATTGTTTATCTGCCCCATACTGTATCAGTCTTTAGTCCTTAACTAGCCATGTTTATCAAAAAGAGAATCTTTCAAATATATATATTCAAATCACAATTGTTCACTCAACTATTGTATCTCTTTCAAACCAATACATTTTAATATGAAATAAAAAAAAAATTGAAATTTGTACTTCTGTGACATCATCAGAAACAAAGATTTACTGGAGCAGCTGCAGCTCGAAAAATATGTGAAGTGGAGGGGAGGGTGTTGTGAATGAAAAGACTGCGCTACATTAGTTTGGGCGTTTCAACAGTGGCGACACCACCCTTGAAGATAAACCACTTTCAGGGTGCCCGTCTGAGTGGAACATTGAGGCTAAAGAAAGGGCAGTTTATTAAAATCCATCAAACAGTACCCCCCAACTGTCGACTATTCTTAAGCCCCATTTAGACGGGCAACAAAAATTGCCACAATTCGGCAATTTTCCGTAAATAGGAATTGTCAACAACTCTTAGCAATTCGGCAATTTTTCTCTTTCCCTCTTTACCTTCGGGGGTTTCATTCTATACTTCAAATAAATAAATTAATTAATCTTATTAAGATATTCACATTTCTTAAATTAAATTCTAATTATGCGTAAGGGAATGGGTGATGTCCAAAATAACCAAGATCTTTCATCTTTGTTTTCATGATTTTTTTTTTGTTATTAGTAAATGTTATCAACATTTTTCAGAGCACATCTTAGAAAAATGTTAGTAAAATGTTTTATTAGCAAAGTTATCTCTGATGTAAATGCACCTTATGGCTAACAATACAGTAAATATACAAGTAATCCAGATGAATTTTTAATAAATATTGTTTTTACAAACATTGAATAATGAAATCTTACTCATAACATGAACCAGTAGTAAAAAAAATTATAAACAAAAGCTTACTCTAAAGCATCTTCAGGCTTATCTGGTTCTTCATAAAGCATTACTAATACTTTTGTTAAAGCATCCATGACACCAGCTCTTTCTAAGTACTTCCGAAACTCTTCTCTTTTCGAATCAATGGGCTAGAAAAAATAAATAAGACAATTAAAATACATACTACAAATCCAATGCATGTAACATTAACAAAACTTAAAAATGATTAGGTTTAAAAAAAGCAAATGTTTTATAACTAAAAATAAAACGTACGCGATAAGTAGACATCTTTAAAATTTGTAAGAAATAATTTCATACATAAATATCTACAATCACAACAGGTTTATCAGTGTTTTTATGAAACCAGCTGATTAATATGCCATAAAATTTATTCCTTACATTATATATAAATTAAATTGCAAACTAATATTTAAAAAAAATGTGCATAATAATTTGGTCATTTATTTTAATATATTGTAAGAATTTGTTTTACATTTACATCTATTATACAAAAAGTTGGTCACCTTGATAGTTAAGCGCCAGGTTTGATAACAAGTTTGAAAATTGCAGTGCTATTTAAAAAGTTTCTGTTTATTCCCGTTAAAGTAATTATAATTTAGTACAGTTTGTTTTAAATTCAAAGTGATGTAATTTCACACTGTGAATGCCAGTCCAATAAAACTATAAATTCATGATTCGTACTTCACACATAAAATGAAGATTTCTGCGAGTGTTGAAATTTCGAATAGACTTCTACCATCGCTTAATATGGGTAATAGAAGACCTGAAAAGTCATATCTGAGTATCGGCTACCTGCCAGGTCAAAAAGAAAAGGTTTTTATTTTGCATCAAACAATTAGGAATGGACATGGAGTTAAGTACAAGGTTTGGAAAATAATATGTTTCATAAGCATCATCATATCTTCAATGGCTAATAGTTATTTAACTGAAAATTCTTGTTAATTATTATGCATATCTATTGTAGGTAAATGATAACATAGGAGGTTTATTTGTTAAATTTATTGTTGAAGGAAAGGCTACACTGAGGTTTAAAGAGCCACCTGTTGATTTGATTATTAAAGGTGAACCTAAGCCTTTATCAAATTTTTTGAAAGTTTTGCAGCAGTTTATGGAGAAAAAAGTCCCTCTTAAAGTATTACAGTTATCAAATTTGGCAGGAGCTTCAAGCAAAGTTGATTCTAAACCTTCAGTAAAATTAATTTTGAAGCAGAAAAAAGAATTTCCTGTATTTCCTCGTGCTCTTGAAACTCTGCAGGTATTTTATTAGTTATCATCAAAAATTAATATACATATATTATTTAAAATATTGTTTACATTTACATTTTATGAAAATATTATTTAATTCAAAGATTAAAATATTTTTTTCTTTTTCATACTGTGTCTGTCTTACAGATTAATGAAGCTATGATGAATAAGTTGGATTGCAAAATACTTAGGCTTCAGAAATTAAAAATATTGAATTTGGCTGATAATTGCTTAGAAGATATCCCGAATGAAATTGATTTATTGCCAGCTCTAGAAGAATTGCATTTAGCTAAAAATAAGATTGGTGAAAAGAGTAGATTTACTTGGTTATGCAGTCAAACCTTGAGGTTGTCATTAATTCACCTAGACTTGAGAGAAAATTGTGTATGGTGATATTTATTTTTATTAATAGTTCTATTATGTGTTGATGTATTGACAGCATAAATAATCAAATAAAAAATCTGGTGCAGTGCGCGCATCACACAACTTTCCTTTACCACTCTATAATTATAATCTTTTTAACATAATTTTCACATAAACACTACTTGAAATAAACATCTTGTCTGCAGAATGCACTTTTTCAAGTCTTCTCTCTCAAAAGTATAATAAATTAGTTTTTTAAACAACTTTAGTACAATTCCGTACACTATATTTTTTTTTATCAAGTTGAAAATATATTTTAAAAGTTTCAGTTTAGTTTCCATGAAAATTCCATTTAGTTACCATGGAAACATTAAATGATATAAAAGTAAAAATTATTAAGTTAATTTCTACTTTTAAATTATTACAGAGCATATTGTTGATAACAGGTTGGCGGCTTGGTGGGAGGAGGTTCGGTCCTATCTGTCTCCTTCCGGACGCGCTTGGCTTTCTATCTAGGGTCTTGTAGTTCTTATGACATACATTGTGTATTTGCTAATACTGGTCCGATTTAGATAATTTTTTTAGGGAATCTAATTACTTTCATACATAATTTACCATAAAATTCTCACTTTTTGAATTATGTGCAAATAAAAGTTTCTTTTCGCTATAACTTTTTCCCCTTCATTTTCTCGTTGATATACGACATGCATGAAAAGTTAAATGACTTTAAGGAGAAGACATTAGACAAGTTTCATCAAAATCGTTAGAGCCGCTTTTGAGAAAATTGTAAAAAAGTGTAAAATCTATGATATTAAGTGGCACTTCCGGTCCAAAAGGTTTTGGTCAGTACAATAGGATGAGGCCAGTTTCCAATTAAGCACTTTTTCTACATTGTGTAACCTATTCTTCCTTACTAGTGCTGTCAATGAAGGATCATTTATCTTCTATATCTCCTTGAATGCGTTCGATTGTAGCTTGTTTATATTGTTTTTTATCCTTTACTCATGATAATTAGTTGGCCAACTTGACATTTTTGGCAGTATTTTATAGATTCCTTCTGTTTTAGAAGTTGTGGTGGCTGAGTGTGTTGGGACCACAAAATGTAAAATAGAATATTAGTGCCCTAGAGGCTTGAGGAGTGATCCCACCGCTCTCAATTCATCCCCATTCCTCTAATACCTCACACTGCCTTACAATCAGAGCCAAGTTTCTCATCTTTATCTTGTGTTTTGTGATAACATTGCAATTGATTTTACATTATGTTGAAAACATGCCTTGCTGTGTCGCTGTTGGTTGCACTGGCCGAGAATTTGATGTGCCAATAACTTTTCTCTTTTATATACGTTTATTTACCTGTTCACAACAAAACATGACTAATATACTGTTATAGAGTTGTTTTATCATTGAGATTGTAGTTAGTTCTTCATATTGATTTATCTTTAAAAAGTTTCTATTTTCGACTGCAAATAGTGGTTAATCCTCCAAGTTCACACTGGGGTCCACAAGACCCAGCTTAATCTTTAAAATCAGATATCTGTTACAATTATGCATAAATTATATCAGCAATTTTCCATATTTTTTGTTGATACACTTGGCCACAAATCAAGAACTTCAAGATAAACTAATGTTTTAACCCATTAATTATGTATTACACTTTTCACCATACTTTTATATGTTATATGAAATGAATGGGAAAGTAAATAAAAGTATTAGAGCGAATATAGATTCACCAAGGAAACACATCATTCAATTCAATACTCTGGCTTACTTTGCCCTGGTTATGTGGAATGAAAGGAAAGAAAGAAAAAAGATGTTTTTTATTTTAAAAAAAAATCGGTTTTTTTATTTTTACGCTAGTACTATTATAAAAATGATTTCATTACTTTTACCACCATAGGTTATCAGCATTATGCTTGAGGACGAACAGGCTGCATTTAGGCCAGGTAGACATACTCAGGATCACATATTTTCTCTCAGATGCGTAATGGAGAAAACCTGGGATAGAAACGGAAATATGTTCATGGCGTTTCTAGACATAAAAGCTGCATTTGACTCTGTCCCAAGGTATGCAACTACTATGCAACGGCCAGAAGCATAGTAGGATTATGGAATCTAAGCCATGTTAAAGTCCAAGCTCTATTGTATAGCGGATGACATAGTCCTAGCGGCTGACTCACAGCAGAAACTACAGCAAGCTGTGCTTGAATGGCAAGAGGAATTAATAAGAAAAGGCCTTTCCATTAACACAAATAAAAGTAAAGTTATACATTTGGGAAGAGAGCCTCAGGCAATCAATATAATGCCAGTCACTTGAACAAACTGATGACTACTTATACCTGGGTGTTATATTAGGCAGGAATGGGAAAGTTGATGATGAGGTCAGCAACAGGATTAGGAAAGCTAGCAATATTTACTTCCAAATATGCAACTCCATCGTGGGTAAGAAGGATGTTGGAAGAGATGTTAAATTAAGGATATATAAATCAGTGTACCTTCCAACTTTGCTCTACGGTAGTGAAAGCTGGGTAGTACTATACAGACATAAAAATAGAATAACCACTGCTGAAATGAGTTATCTCCGAAGAATGGCAGGAAAAACAAGACGAGACTGCATACGAAATGACAGAATTAGAGAAGAATTAGACGTCGAGCCATTGGGACAAATATTCGAGAAAAGACAACTTACAATTTTTATATAGAGAGATTGATTGATTATCATGATTAGAATAAAGATAGTGAATGGAGCCTTTTTAGTGTCTGTTTGGCACAGAAATAAGTCTGTAGAGATTGAACCCATATAAATACATAAATAAATAAACAGTTGGAATCATTAGCCAACACCTTCGTTTACTTTCTGTGTCAACATCAACATAAAAAATCAGTTTCAAAATTGAGTTATAACTTAAAAATAACACAATTCTTTAATGTTTTTGAGGAGTGTTTATCTCATTATTTTTTTTATTGTTAATAGTTGTGTTCATAACAGCCAGAAATGATTGCTGCACGATACCTATGCTCTTCAAGAACCCCTTTTTACAGAATGTCTGCAGATGTTCATTATAATGGTTTGATTCATTCATTCCTACTCACAATGCTAATCATTTTTCAAATAAAATAGTAATTTATGCTGATTTATAGTAAAGCCATATTACTTGTCGTTTAACTTTTGCAACTTAATAATCTTGTTCATTAATTTTGGTTTATTATTTTCAATAATAGACCTTTGGAATCGACCAAAGAAAAAAAATTCTAATCCCCCTCAAAATTTGAGGTTTTACGTTTCAAGATAGGAATATTGAATAAAAAAAAAAATCGTCTGTCCCACGTCTGCCTACACCGTCTGTGGCTTTTCTCAGAGATTGCTGTACCCATTTTCTTGAGATTCGGTGCCAATGTCACAGGTCACTCCAGGATGATCCTCGGAACTCGACATTACCATCCGTCTGTTTGTTTCGAAATGGCGGCCGATTAGAGATCTTATAAGTCCATAACTCGGCCATTTATAAAGATAGAGGGGTAAGGTGTTTTGGAATCAGCATAAGGAATTAGAGAAAAAAAAAATTCTATATAATTTCCGATTAAAGATCTTATATGCCCATAACTCGGCCATTTATAAAGATAGAGCGGAAATGTAAGGTGTTTTGGAATCAGCATAATAAGGCATTAAAAAAAAAAAAAAAAATTGGTGTTTTCATTGTATTCAAAGGAATGCTGATAAAATTCCCTACAAAAGGAAAAAAATCATTTAAATTGGACCAGTATTACCTGAGATATAGCGTAATGAACTTCGTAGCTTAATTATCCACCTTTTTTTTACTTTTACAGAATAGATATTTTTGAAATACTACTAAGTGTAAATAATAAACCATTGTGTAATAATTTGCAGCGTTTTTGTAATGCAATTCTGACTATTGTAATACCTGACAAAAACTGTCTAATTTATTAGCTAAGTATGTCAAAAGTGAACGACATTATTTTCCTTAATATTATGGTTTGTAATAATTTGATGTAAAGGCTGCTCTGAAGAATTAAATTATGGTAACTGAGAGAGCCAAGAAAAAATCAATTATCAGATTTTTAAGAGGTATATATAATAACTATAATGCTTACATCTTAAAAAAAATATATTTTTACTCAAATATTGGTGGACCTCTTAGGGTTTTAATATAAGTGATCTGTTTTCTTGTTTTAATTTCAGTGACTATCAATTGTCTAATATTTTCTTTTTCTTTAGATTTCATTTATACCCCAAGAAATATGTAGGCTTAGAAATCTGAAGAACCTTTTATTAGACAAAAATCATCTACAGCATTTACCCAATGGCCTGGGCCTTCTTTCAAAACTTAAGTGAGTAATTATGTTCGCATATTCTTATTTATTTTTTCTGCTTAGTAGGTAAAGTTCATAAAAAATAGAATTTGTTAATATAAATATATGTATATATTTTTTTTATATAAACAACAGTTAGTGTGACTACATTTAATTAGTATTTGCCAAGCATAGTTGTTGCTAGAGTTGTAATATTTTAGGCACTCGATCGTAAAACATGAGATCTAACATTTTTTGTGAATTGAAATTTTTGACAACACCAGATTCCTTACAACTGATTTCATATGTTGTTGAAAGAATCAGCTGGAAATTTAAACTTATAATACGTTAAATATATTTTAAGTTATTAAATTGGTTAAAATTTATGATAATATTTTTAGTGCACTCTACTGCACTGCTACTATAAAATATATTTGTTACATTAAATAAATTTAAGTTATTAAATTGGTTAAAATCTATAATAATATTTGCAGTCAGAACTAGCCACTCTCATTCAGCATTATTATCTCGTCTTTTGTAATCTGAGTTGTTACTAAGTTTTAAGTTTTGATCTTTTATGAATTTATTAGTATATGTGACCTGGAAATTATTATCTTCATGCAGGCAGTATCAGAGTTGGATAGTAATTAATTACATTAGTATTTAATTGCATCTTCAATTACAATTATTGTATTTGCAATTACTCCTTTCCATTACTGTAATTGTATTTGAGGCTCTTAATTACAATTACTTTTTGATGGTAAGTAATTGCAAGTAGAATTACAATTACTTCTTGAGGTAAGTAATTGCAGCTACAAATACAATTACTTATTGAGGCCAAGTGATTAAAATTGCCTAAAATTCAAGTTAAAACAATATTTACCTCTATATTTAATTTTGTTATAATTTTTGTAAATTTCCATTCAATTCATTGAAACTCGGCATTGTAAAACGTATCTCTTAGCACATTTGTGGAAATAACTTCTTTTTAGTGTTATTTCGGTGTTAAGTAATTGCAGTTACTAATTAAAATTACTGGGAATTGCAGAAATAAAATTATTACAGTGGTCCATTAAGTAATTGCAATCACAATTATTTGTAATTGTAATTTTATTTCTGCAATTCTAAATTACATTAATTGGTAAGTAATTGTAATTTATTTTTTACGTTTATCAAAAATGTATCCTTTCTTCTTTTTCACCTTGTTTTGTGTTGCATCTGATTACAGTTTTTTTTCTGTTTGGACGTTGAATTTTATTGCCATGGTATTGGAACTTTAGCTCAATTCATTTCTGAAGAATACATTACTTGAGAAAAATTGTTGCAGTTCCATCATTATTCCTGTCATGCTAATGATGTTAATAAAATTAAACTAACAATATACTCGAATAATAACTTTTTTTTTATTATAGTCATTATTTATAAAATTGCCAGATGAAATTCATGTTAGCAACTTTTTCTGCATAGACAATGTCTAATAATATGATTTACATTTAACAGAAAACTGTCTGTCAGTCATAATATGCTAGAGTGGATGCCGGGAAGCTGTCAGTTCCTTAGACTAAATACTGTAGATGTCAGTAAGAACAATTGGAAAGATAGCTGCTCTAGAGGAAATCGCCTGAGGGTTGTGTTGAATCTTATTGATATAGCTGCAGTTGCTGTCCTCAAGCACAGGTTTCTTTAACATTTAAATTTTATATGTATTTTTGCTTAATTTAAATATTGGAAGAGTAAATTTTAATGCATTGTTGAAATATTCTCATACAAAGACAAAAATGTTTTTTTTGGCGAAGCTTGCACCCCATACAGGTTTATGCTGACTTGGGTAAATGGAAGTTTGATTCATACAGTGATCATTTTTATTTTGGTTATTGGGGTTTAACATGCTTACCTACTCCAGTTAAGGCAGACAAGATGGATAATGCTACAGGTTACCATCCTATTCTAGCCCGAATAGGAAGGTCGAGATTCATTCCGTGGATCCATCACGAAATAAATTTTAATCTGCTCATGTTGAATCTTCAGTAAAACTACACTTAAAAACCTTTTACTTATGGCTTTTTAAAGCATAGCATAGTTTTGCCATACTAAATACATTATTTATTAGTACATACAATTTCTCTGCAAGGATTATAGCTTTATTGGATGATTATGATGATGACTGTATATATGTATATAAAAGGCCATGATGGCTGAGAGTGTTAAGGTATCATCACCTTAGCAATCTCGAGTCTAGAGCCGCGGCAGTTCGAATCCAACCTGGGCAGGTTGAAATTTATTTCACGGAATGAATCTCGACATTCCCACTCTGGCTAGAATAGGATGTTAACCTGTACCATGATCCATCTTGTCTGCCTTAACTAGAGTTGGTAAGGATGTTAAACCCCAATTAACAAAATAAAAATGATCACTGGATGAATCAAACTTCCATTCACCCAACGGTCAGCATAAACCTTTGAAACAAAAGCATTTTGCACATCCAAAATCAGATCGTGGCAGTCCAAAACAGAAGAATGACGACAGGCCAAGAAGTAGGCTAGGACCTGTCATGAATTTTAGTGGAATAATTGTATAGTATTGAATAACATTATGTAGCATTACATCGTTTGTGTTGGATTGATGGGATGGCAGAAGATGCTAAAAGTATTTTGCAAATCGGAAAGGGGTTGCTCAAAACAGATTTTGTCCCCAGATTAGCTGACAGCAGTTTAATGTTGCTAAAAATCTTTTTATGATTTTGAATTAAATAAAAAGTTTGGTTAATCGCTTTTTCTATGAAAAGTGAACAAAACATCTAGATATTTGATACTCCATTTTATTTTAAGATGGCGGTTGGCAAGTTGACATTGCTTAAAAGCTTGTTACGGCTCTATATTTCAAAGAAGAACAAATTACATCAAAATCAGTTTAGCCGTTTTCTTGTGAAAAGTAGCCAAAAAAGTGTTACAGACAAGAATTTTAAATTACTATTTTATTTATAAGTTTATTTTAAATGGGATAAACGATCATGTTTTATCATCAGAATAGGAGAATATTTTTGGAGAATTCACTGTACCAACTTATAAAACAGAGGTCTAAAGTATTGCCTAAAGATAAAACTGTTGATAGAAATGGATTTCTGCAAAGCAATCAAGACTTGACTGTAATGAGTTTTAAAACAAAAAAAAGTTTGAGGAACGAAAGGTAAGCAGTGGAGTGAAAGGAAAATCGTGTGATGCTCACGAGGTTTATAATTTTGTTTGTAAAAAAACATTTCAGGCATAAATAAAATATAATTCTAGTGAGAGTAAACCTGTGGACAATTGAGAGGAAGAGTATTAGAAATTGTTTATAAATTCTTTGATAAATTGAATATAAGTTTATAAAAATAAAAAAAAAGTGCTCATTTTTGGATTGTAACATTTGTATTCATTGGAACTTACTCTTGTTTTTACTTCTAGATTTGTTCAAGATTATATTCTCCATTTTTTTTTAATCTATATTGTAATGTTTCTACTCGTTACCCCGTTTCAATTTGTAATGAAAAGTCTTAATTTAGACTAAACAAATCAAATACCTCTTCAACCTGAATTTAGTGCAATCACCAAACAGCAGTTAATTCAGGGTGCAAGATGAAACTGCATTTATTATAAGTTGCATGTTAACATGACAATGTTTCATGTAATTTGATTGCAACATGGATAATAAACTCTAACCAACCAATCTATCGAATATGTATTGGTTCACAAAGGCTATTAGGTTGTCCTATGACAGTGTAAAGAATGAAGCACAATAGGCAATGTTCTTCGTATTTAAGATGAGTTTTTAGGTTAAATACACTTGTAAAAACATTTATTAAAATCAAAAAGCTAAACTAACTTATATGATTGTTTCAGGATTGAATTCTCAGAAGAACTAATTCCAAGAACACTTGTATGCTATCTAGAAAATGCTGGTTATTGTTCGTGTGGTATTCCAGTGTTTCCTTCACAGCCAAATAAATTTGCACCCTTAGATAGGTAAATGTTTTTATATTGAATACATTAATCTTTTGACAGTTAAACTAACAATAGCGGTGAAAATAAGAAATATTTGTCCTTATAAGAAATATTTACTACCAAAAAATGATGGTTGAAAAATAAGCCGATGTTCTGTAGGAAAGTTTGCCGATAGCACTGGGGAACAATTTTTAACATAATTTCTGTTGAGTTCGATTTTTCAGCTATTTTAAAGTTAAATAGGCATGCTGATTTCAAAACTAATTAGTTTTCTCATATCTCGTCGAGTTTTATCTCTACAGCTTAAATTAATTTGATCACTCTTCGCTAGTTAAATAACACAGACCAGCAACAGGTTTATACTTTCTAGACTTAATATTATATTGTTCAGTTACTCCTCAGATAGTATAGTGAGAAGTTGTGTGTCACTCTTTATATTATAAATTAATGTATTATTTATCATTTATATTGATAAATTAAATTAATAATATTTATTTACGATTGTAGTTATATCCTTTCATTTAGATTATGTCTATGTCTACTTTTTTGCATGGTAAGTGTTTAACAGCCCCGATTCGTTATGCTATATATGTGGTAGTTTCACCTTTTCCAGTCAAAGGACAAACATCAGCACATTTGTTAGTTAAGCTTATTTTGCATTTTTAAAGTGAAAATTTGGCGATTAAGATAAAAAAAAAAAAAAAGGGCTCCTCACGAGGTTTGTAAGCAGTGTATTGAGAGTTTAAGGATGCGGATGAAGAGATCACGCGATAAATTGTAATGTGGTGTACCTATGATTTGGCGAGAGCCCACAGATCATTCAAATGACTTACTTTTGTATAGTGAAGACATCAGGATATAACAAGAAAAACAAATGTAAAATAGAGTATCCTAATTTATCATCAGCTATACGACCAGTGCCTTATTCAGCTGAAATCCCAGTGCCAGCTTATAAAGAAGTACCTTCTTTTGAAATACAGGAATACGAGTGTGGTGAAGATCTAAGTGACTCCAATGATGAAGATTATGAAATTGAAAATGATTCCGTTCATAAGGGATTTGAGTTGAATGATTGGCACGAGATTTGGATCTTTCCAAAAAGGCTTCAGAAGAACTCTTAGCATCAAGACTGCAAGAGAAAAACTTGCTTGAAAAGGAGTTAAGGTATCATACTTTCGATCAAGAGAAACTGGATTTCTGCAATACTTTCAATGTGAAGGTGGATTTGGGCATTGCCATAACATACATGGTTTAATGGAGGAGTTGGGAATTCCAGCCTATAATGCAACTGATTGGCGATTGTTCATCAATAGCTCAAAACAGAGCTTGACGTATGTTCTTCTCCACAATAGAATTTTTTTTTCAATTGACATCTGCATGATGGAAGAAGGATCAATCCCTAATCAGAAATTTATTTGGTGCAGTACCAATATGCCATTCAGTTTGTTTGTGTGAAGAATATGAAGATATAAAGAGAGTAATTGATTTGTTGTAATATGACACACAAATGGATCATTTCTGTTGACCTTAAAAAGGTTTGCTTCTTTCTTGGCCAGCAACGCAGATATACCAAGTATCCCTGTTCTTTGTGAATGTGGGACAGCAGAACTCGTGAGAAGCATTGGCTGCAGTCAGATTGGCCTCCAAGATCTGACCTCAAACCTGGCGATATATCCTAATATTCTACATCAGCCACTTGTCGATAAAAAGAACATTATATTTCCACCTCTGCATATAAAACTATGTCTCATGAAGCGATGTGTTAAAGCTTTAACAACTGAAGGAGACTGTTTCAAGTATCTCATTACAGCATTTCCTACTCTGTCTTTTGAAAAGATAAAAGCCGGTGTGTTTGATCGCCTAGATTTGGCAGCTCGTTAAAGATGAAAATTTTATCGGAATAATGACAGAACTCAAAAAAAATTCTTGAATGACATTCAAAGACCTTATAAAAAAACTTTCTTAGAAATACACGAGCACAGTATCACACCGAAATTGTTCAACGACTATTGGAGACCTTAAAAATACTTGGCTGCAATATGAGCATCAAGGTGCATTTTCTTGCTGACTTCCTGGAAAATCTTGGTGCAGTTAGTGATGAGCAGGATGAGCGATTCCACCAAGATTTGAAGATCATGGAGGCATGATCAGGGAAGATGGGATGTGCATATGATGGCTGACTACTATTGGAGCATCAGACGAGATTGTCCACAGACAGAATACTCCAGGAAATGTTATAAGCGAATATGTTTACCTTAATATTTTAGAACTGAAGATGAATGTATAACATTCGAAACTAGTTTTTAATAAAACAAAACTATAGAAGTGGAAAATAATTTATCAATCCCTAACTTAATAAGCATGTTTACCGTTTCCTAAATTGAATTTGTATGAACACAATTTGACTTACATTAACCTATATGTATGCTTTATATGAATAAAATTATTATCTGTGAATAGCATATTTTTTGTAATTTCTTTTTTTTATATAATACGAGTATTATATAAAGACATATCATTGTCTCTTAATGTTGTTGGACGTAAACTATTAAACTGTTTAATTAACGATATTTTAAAAATTATATCCAACGGTATAGAATTTAATGATGAATTTCTTCTTTTATTAACTGATGCAGCCCTATTATGGTTAAGGCAGGGCAGTTTTTAAAAGTATTTTACCCCAATTTGATTCACGTTACGTGTACAGCTCATGCCTGCAACTGACTGGCTGAAAAAGTTAGAGAATCATTTATCGACATAAATAAATTAGTTAACAATGGGAAAAAAGTGTTTCTTAAAACACCAGCTAGGCTGGATAAGTACAAAGAGATACTTCCGGTAAAACCATTACCACCACTTTCAGTAATAACAAGATGGAGGACCTGGCTGGAATCGGTAATATTCTACGCTGACAATTACGCAGAATTCATTAAAGTTGTTAATGAAATTAAAATAAATGACGATGCTGAAAGTATTCAAACGGTTTCAACCATTATTGAAAAAAGCAATGTAATTAATGATTAAGCATATTTAAAAACAAATTTAAGCTTTTAATAAATATTATTAAGAGATTAGAAAAAAGAACTTTTTCTTTAAATGAGGAGTGCAAAATTATAGATGAATTAAAGGCGAATGTCAATGGTATTCCTGGAAAATTTGGTGACCTTAAAGGAAAAACTGAGAGATATTCTCACAAAAAATGTAGGCCTAGCAACTTTAAGAAATGTTAATAAAATTTTTAATGCTGAAACAGATGTCACTTGTGAAATTAGAGATCCAATCTTATTATCTAAACTTAAATATGCACCCATCACTTCAGTGAATGTAGAAAGATCATTTTCTACATACAAATTTCTTTTAAATGATAGGAGACACAATTTCACTGAAGAAAATTTTGAATAATATTTAATTGTTAATTATAATTGCGAAAAAAAAAAATAAATTGAAAAATTTAATTGTATTTTACAATTATTTAGTTATAAAACAATTTTGTCTTAAAATTTGTTCTTTAATTTATCTATGTTTTTTCTTCTTTATATTATAAATTATAATTACATTCCGTTAATTTAGCAATTTCAACAGTAATTATTATAGCCTTTTGTTGATTATTTTTATCGATTCTGTTATTTATCATGCATATTTTACTGCATACTACTTCAGGTTTTACTGTGTATTTGAGGATTTTTTTGCTGCATATAAATCCGGTCTTTAGTCATAAGCTATTTTAGCATATTAATAAGAGGTTTTATATGATAATCTGCTGTTGTATGACTTAAAACTACTTTAACTTAAAATAAATAAATTATTTAAAATAAATAGTTCCATGATTATAACATTAGAGAAAAATCAAAGAAAAAATAGCAAAACTATCTGTAGTGTATTTACTTAAGGTTAAAATGGATATAATTTTCTTAAGAAAGTATCGCTTTTTAACTATACTCAAGTTTGGTAAATAAACATAAACAAGGATTTTAAAATATAAAATGCTTTGAATTTTCAATTACAGCCTAAAAACTTAATTTTCACATCCTTATACTACTTTTTCATCAATACTAGCTTGATTTTCGATGCAATCTTTTCTGTCTGAATCAAAGTTTTCTTTTTCTACAGATGCCTCAAAATCGGAGTCATCAGATGAAAACTCTTATGTTCGAATCCATCTCGTTAATCATTCACAAGATTTTGTCTGGATCTGATTGACGAATAATCGAATGACAGTTATAACCTTCATTGATTCAATGATGGAACATTTATGCTTATTGTATACGTTAGTTGAACCGACAAAGTATGTTTTGTGGAAACGTACCTGATATCTGGCACAGAACGGCCTAAGGTCTTTTCACAATGTCGGCAGGTAGGAAATTAACCCGAAAGCACTGATTTACACTTGTCTCTCCCACTCCAACACAATCCATTGGGGAAGAAAAAATGTTGAGCAGTACTCATCGTTTCGACTATCAGTATTCCAGGATTCAGGAAGCAATTGCTAATTTTGCCTAAGAACTATGAGTTCTAATGTAATTTCTAAAAGTTCAATGGCCATATATTGATCCTCATGGATATCCTTTTCACCGGCACAATTGACCTCTAGTGTCTCACTTAGCTTTCTAAAATTGAGAAAAAATTGATAAGCCTACTTATCGTTTATCTAATTATTTTACAAGCTAATCCATATCAAAAAAAGTAATGCTCATCAAAAAACCACCTTTGCCTAATTTACATTTTAATTATTTATTTAATCTTTTCTTTTAGGTTCTTGCCTGCTGCGGAACGCGTTTTTGTTTTAGAAGAGGATCCTATTATTGGTTTTTCTACTTGCTTTCAGCATTCAGCCTAATCAATTTTATGTTTATGTTTTGTAAATATTGTATATATTACAGGAATTTACTGTATTCTGTTTTATAATGTATTGGTATGTTTATGGCTCATTATACATGCATACTTCTTTATGTTGTATTCTTGTTTAATTTGTTTATTGATCTGATAATGTAATATAAAAAAAAAAATTGGATGATTCCTTTCTTTCATCCTCCTTACAAAATTTCGAAGAATTTATTTTGTTCAATATAATTTATTATTATGAAAAGTTAATAACTCTCAGAAAGAACATTGAGAATATTTAATCTTAATGGACCAATAACTTTTGTTGGAACACAATAAAATTCCAAAAATAAATTCAGTTTTGAAATAACTATTTTTTCCCTATAATGTAATAAATATCTTCGCGTTAAGAAATCACACTGGGTAATCTGGAACCCACTCATCTCTTCATTAACACTTACACAATTTAAGTAACAAATATATGCAAAACTAAATACTGAAAAAGTTTTAAAAAACATCATATATAAAATGAGACAGTAAAATAGAATATTCTAAAGGATAAAAATCAGTCATCCTGATCATCATCTCTCACTGCTCACGAGAATACCTTGGGGTCAATACATACTATATATTAGTTTTCTTAGCGTGTGCTTCCTGCAGCAATAATGTGTGGGTTTTTAAAAAATAGGGTTTGAGGAAGTTAACGAAGTTCAATATCATCTCCTTTCAAACATTAATGAAATTTAACTTTCTGCTAATTTTTTTTATAATATTGATATACTCCTTTGGAAGCAAAATTCTGTCCTTTTTTTTCCTCATTTTCTATTCTATGAGGACAAACTCACGATCAAATAGTAAACAAATATGACCTGATTCTGGGAAACCATGTACAATCTTAGAGAATCATTCAACTTTGATAATAACAGTGAGGTACTAAGTAGCACATGGTTCTTGTTCTGTGGTTATGCAGCTGTCTGAGAATAGATACAGAGTTTTTATTTCGGGGTTCATAACATTTTTGGTATAGTGATTTAAAAAGCTTATCAGACCACTGAGTGGAGTGTTTTTTCCATTCAGTTTTGGGGTAAAAAATGTAGGTCTGATTTGCTAGATGTTATGGCAGTTGTAAACCCACATTTGGCGCTAATAAAATGCATCTGAAGAGACTTTTGGGAGAGGCATGCTCTGTTGACAGTAAAAAAAAATTACTTTAATATTGCCATTTGTCTTGGCAAGCTCCATCTTTTCTGTCATATCTTTATAAAAATGTTAAAGGTTTTTTCACTTTCCACTTCTTGTCTTGTGTCCATGTTTGATTGTTGAGTTCTTCAGCCAAGTTATCACATGTTTTGTTTAGACCTTGGGTGCCCAAACTTGATGTTAAAGTTTGCATGGAAATAATGTTGGTAAAAATGAAGTAATGCACATTCTATTACAGGGTGTTGTGCTAAAAATAAATAATACATTTGTTTTGATGTTAAATCGACAGGCAAATACTGTGAATTCCTGTTGTCAGCTTGACTGCAGTGAGATTGCCTTGTTGGGGCTTTTGATGTGGTTGTGAACTTTTTTAATACAGTCCCTAGAAACTGTATTGGGTCAGTTGTTATGCTTTCCTTATGATCGGTACAAGAGGTGGTGGCTTTTTCTTGAGAAAGGAGTTGATAAATCAATTCAATCCGTTTGTGAGAAATTCCATAGAAAACAGCCATTGCATTTTTATAAACAAATGATTCCTTGCCCTCTCCAAACTTTATTCTGCATGGAGAAATTTCTCTCCTTCCCATCTCCACTTTTTGCTGAACATCCATTATATACATAAGAGTATATAATACACTTTTTGAGTATGCTTCGACCCAAGTTCATTGAATTTAGTCAAAATTTGCTCACTCCTTATCTCAACATCTTTCGTGAAACATTTATATTTGCATTTTCAATCTACTCCAACTGCACAGGCAGGAGAAACTTTACTACTTACTGGCATGTATATTTTGCCTTGACACTTCCGCTTTATCAAATATTACTCTTCTAGATGGATTCATCATGCTCTTTACTTGTATTCCTAGCTTGTTCAAGTCCCATTTCATTATCTCTAATTGGACTAGTAGTTGTCGATGTTGGACCACTATCAATATCTGAATCGATGCCATCCCTTTCTGATTCGTAATTATCAGAATCCGAAAAAAATTAATCATTCGCCCTGAATACTGATAATAAACACAGAACAAGCATGCATGCAGCGAGCATGCACTATCAACGATAGCATATGACCATAAACACTGAAAACCTTCAACAGATAATTTTTATAGGAGTTAACTTTTTATCACTATAATTGCAAGGTATAGGAAAATAGTACTATACACCTTGCTCCAATCGGAGCAATAATGAATTCCATAATGAGAAAGTGATTTTTTTTTACTGGAAATCAGATTTAAGTGAAAATGGAGCTACCTCCTTATTGCTACCCACCTCCAATTTCTATTTAAATAAATAGATTTCTGACTGATTTATACATGTTAATAGGTTATATATCATAAATTGGGATAGGTTCATTCTCATATTTTGAGATTCCAATTCCACCAAAAATAAAGAATAAACATTATTTTTTTACATAATTCATTTCAAGATAGAATACTAATGATACTGGCAAAAAATCTCTTCATAAAGATCAGTCTAAATAGAGAGGCATGATCATGATTAAAATCATGAAGGTGAGGTATGTAGAATACTAGTCAGGAAAATAGAAAATACTCAAAATTCAATCAATTATAAAGGAATTATTAACGAGGAGATCAATCAGTCAAGTTAAAAATATTAATTAATAAAACATTTTTGAAAAATAATTCGTACATTTCAACATCTGAAGGAGAGAATCGAGGTCAAACAAGCACTAGCCACAATAACTCCATGTTTGATGACAGATGTTTTTGCTGCTTAATCTATTTTCTTCATATGCAGGGGCGGATCCAGAGAGAGCAAGGGAGGTGCCACTGCCCAGGGCCCTGCGCCATAGAAAAATTAAATAAATGACAGAAAAATTAAATTTATACATTACAGACGAATCTATAGTTCATACTGAAGATTGCACTAAAATGAAAAATTATAAGCTGAATACATGAGTTTTGAGAATAAATTTAAAACACTTGAATGGCACAGAATGCTAATATTTTTCCTCAATTTTTTCAAATTATCTTTTAAAGAAGGGGCCTCCCTTTCCAATTGGCTGTAACAAAGTGGGGGCCCGGAAATATCCTATTGCCGAAGGCTCCTTAAGGTCTAGATCCACCACTGGTCACATGAAATCTATTTTCACCACTTTTGGTAATGTGAGGGAAATAGAAATTTGAAGATTAATTAAGATCTAACAATCCACATGCAACTCACAGCAAAAATATAAAATGGAACAGTAAACACATACCTTCTCGTAGAAATCACCATGTGAGGGAAATAGAACTGCAAATGACGAAACACAAAATACTCAAACAAATATTAACTCAAGAAAATCAACTCTGAACGTTGATGGAATTTATAATAATTAATCCAGAAAAAAGTTATAAAACATAACATTTCCTACAAAAAAATAATGTAATATAAAGAAAAACAACTAAGATCTTGAAAACGAAAAAGAAATCTGTTACAGTTTTGTCAAAAAATTCAAAACCCACACTGATCCTGGCGTCGAGTACAGAGTAGCCTCCTCTTACTTCTATGAGATCTTGTATCCTTGTAGGCATACTGCGGATAAGATTTTGAGGAATCTGATCCCATTGCTCTATCCTTGCAGTTCATCTGGAGGTCACGAGGAAGATTCAGCCGTTGTCGGATGGATTTCCCAACCTAACATGCTCTATGGAATTGAGATCCAGGCTGCGAGCTGGCAACTCCAAGATATGGACACCGACCTCATCGATAGTCCCTAACAAGATTCGCGACGTGCGACCAGGCATTGTCATGCATCAGTAGGAAATTATAGCCTATAAAAGTTGCAAAAGGTACTACATGTTTCTCTAGGATGTCCGTTCATGCATTGAGTGATGGTGACCCTAACACAGATATCTGTCTTGGCCTCAATAGAAATCCCTCAAACTGCATCCACTGAGCGTAGCATTCTAATCTTCTTTGCCACATTCTAACTCGAGCATCTGAACCAAGAGGTTAAATCTGGACTTGCCTGAAAACAAAACAGAAGCCAAATCTGTCGCAGTTCAGAGGGCATGATTTAGAAATAAACGGAAGCAAGCAACTCAGTGTGCTATGGTGAGGTGAGGGCCTGTGGCAGCCACCCTTCATCTCAGCGATTCGTACGGCTTACACACTGACATCCATACTCCGAGTAACACGCAACTGGCGAGGCATCTCTTCTGAGGCCTGGAAGCGGTTTCGGAGAGTGTGCATCATACTATAGTGGTAGTTAGCTTGATCTGTTGCTCTTGGCCACCTAGACCCAGAGTAACTGCATGTCTCCCCGTACCTCTGGGTAACTGGCCACGCACTTCTGGTCAGTCATTCTCTTGTCCTCGATTCGAACGACTACCGTGGCATCCAACACCATTTTGAATAAGCAAAAATATCAACTAAATGAAAAAAAATGCCTCACAAAGGTAAGTATAGTACAACTGCAGAGAACTGAATTATCTGCAATCTTTGGACATTCATCACTAATCCCAGGATTACTGAAAGGAAGATTATAATATCCTATCAACCAGACTTACACATGGGCTAGTTCAAACCCAATATTTCTTTAATCCGTATTTTTAAATGAACTTTAAAGTGTGCCACTTTTTTTGAACTCGAGTATATATTAAGGAAAAAAATTAAGTTACTGCAACACATATATTACATTACTTTACTCACAAAAGATCAAGCAAGAGAAACATCCTTGTCACCCTTTGAATTTAAAGTTCATATTTCAAATATTGCATTTTTGGCAAATGCTTAAAATATATCTTAAAAAGCAATATGATCCATTCCTTATGGGGAGTACACCAGTGTGCCCATCTAGTCCCCACTCTATGACTGGGAGCATTTATAGTTTCTCTGTGCTCTCCAGTCATTCAGAGAAGCATTCCTCGCCATTGCGGTATTTCTAGGAAGGATTTGAGAACCAGGAGCTGGTGTTTTGGAATACCTTACACCATTGAGAAGTTATAAGTCTTCAAAGTTTGGATAGATGAGCCACATTTTTCCTTGTATTAATTAAGTAATTATGCTTCGAAATAGAATTTAGTTTTCAAGTTATTATTCATGCTAATAAAATAAAGTAGTCGATTTGTTGAGAAATAGCTCATATCACGATTTTACACTGAATTGTGGAATGTTAACAATCCATTGATTTAATTTTATTTTATAACAATACTTTTAGAATTTAATAACTCGTTTTTTTTAGGACCTATGGTACACACTAGAGAAGGAATAAAAAAATGAAAGAAGATTCTGGATCTCCTTCTGTCTTAAATTATCGTTGAATATTTAGAATTGTTATTGTTTCTTCAAGATGCTGTAATTATAATTACTTGACGATTTTGACCTTTTTGGTCAAAATAATTATTTATCAATCAACAAAATTGCCAAGTGGATGAATTCATAAATTAATTTTTATTAAAAACAGAATTATAGAGAAAATCAATCAAAGTTATGATTATATCTGAACAAAGTATTATTTAGTATTAAACTTATGTTGCGCTAAAATTGAATTAATATTTTTAATGTAATGAAATAAAAATTTGCTTGAAAATTTTATTAATAAGTTTATTTTTTGGGATTATTAGTGGTGTTTTTTCTTAATCAATAATTGATTAGTTACGCTAAAAAAACTCCTAAAACACTTGACAATCGATTAAAAAAACAAACAATAATTTTAACTTAAATAGTTTTAAACCATACATGAATAAATATTAATTGAAATTACGAAATGAATCATAGTATTCCTAAATAAATAAAGGATTCACAAAAATAAATGCAGACTGTTATTGTTTCACCAATTTCATTTATTTAGATGCAAATTTTCGGCATCTAAGCCATTCTCAGGCATCTCTGTAAAAGGCCCTTATTTAGTTTAATTTATAACACCGCACACTGTGTAAGGATTCGCATGTAGCTTGTTTTTTTTACCTCAGGCAAGGTCAAACACATACATACAAATTTACTTAAAGGTGGCAGTTTAAGTATGAACACACACTCCATTTTATTCTTATTTGTTTTCCACCTAGTAGCCCAACAACAAATCTCATCAAGATAGTTTTGTAGTATGAAAGACGCTGATATGGGGTTTTTGTGGGATGTGAGAAGTGCTGTGTTATCAGCAAATGTAGCCAGGATCAAATAATATTTTTTTAATTTTCCATTAAATAAATGTGATATATATCTGCATATAAGCATCCCTGCATACATTTGAGTATGTAAATACAAAAAAAAAAAAAAGATATCAAAGATTCATGGATGTGTATTGAAAAATAGAAATTAAAAATATACATTTCAAAATAAATTGGTTATACATTTGTAGAATTAGCTACAGTATTCTCTGGTATAGGATAACCTTCTTGTCATGGAACACTTCCTAAATTGTAACAATCAAACTTCAATATGAATAGCTTAAATCGTTAGCTCTACCCATATCTAAGAAACCCTCCTAGCAAATCACTTCCAGTAGAAACAATGCCTAAGTCGCTCACCTTAATTATAGTGAAAAAACACCTAAGGATTTTTTATAATATTTTCAACTTACATTTAACAAAAAAATAAAGTTGTTCATGTTAAAAGGCAATAACTCAAAAAAGTTATTCGTTTATTACGTAGTATGCTTTGTAAGTTTCAACATGTCCGCCGTATTGAATAAGTTAAATCAAATGTACTAAAATAATAAAATCTACCACAAAAATTCGTCCTTATTTTGCCAGATAAACTATCAATACAGATCAATACTTACATTGAGTATTCCTAATGTTCATGGTAAAGGCATAAAAATATGAGTCTATTTATTTGATATTTTCTTTACTACAAGGGTTAATGCAAAAAACACTTACAACTCCTGGAAATAAAAATTATTTTTAATTAAGAAAAGAAGCTGGAGTGTATTTAAATTTTTTCATTGCAATAATATGTCTTGTAACTAAAAAAATAAATTTTTAAAAAGATATTTAGATGGCATTATTTATATAACAATTCCTTAACTCATCCAGGGACATAACCAAAATAAATAGAAGGTTGCAGAGATGGAACAAATATCTGAATTCCTAAAATTTGGCTCGAAAGAACTGGTGAAAGTCCTCTAAAGATATTTTCAAGCAGTTTGAAATAGCAAGACAATTCATAAAGATTGGGAATTATAGAACAAAACAAAAAACAATCAAGTTGAAACAACCTATACATATAATTATATGCTAAAATTAGCCAACTGTCTCAAGTTTTTAATAGGTATATCTCCAGCCTTGATGGAAGGTTGACATGTATTGTCCAAGCCAACATGAAGTAGAACAGGCAGGCTTTCGCATAAGGAGGCAGACCCAAGGCCACATTTTAGTCTTTAGAAATATTTCAGAAAAGACGTGGGGCAGAGAAGAGTACTTATATGGCTTTTCTAGAACTAAGAACTGCATTTGATTCAGTGCCAAGATAAGAAATATGGAATATTCTTGCAGCAAAGAATTTAATAAAATAAAGATTGGACCTTAATTACGGGGGGGGGAGGAGGGGGGGAAAGAAGGAATAATCAGGATGAATGACAAGAAACATATTGAATTTTATCTGGTTAGAGGAGTCATACAGACAAATCTCTTTCGTAATCATCGCCCTTAGATATGAGATACATAAGACCTGCAAGCATAGGAGATCATGGACAGCAATAAGGAAATAAAACTGAGAAAAATTCTCATGAAGTGCCTCCAATACAGATGACATAGTCCTGATTTCAGACTCTTAAGGAAAAGTTGGAGCAGGCTCTACTGGAATGAGAGGAAAAGCATGCTAATAAATATATCTCAACAAGCAAAATCACTTTTCTTTCACAGATAGAAGAAACAGTAGAGTTCTGTAATAGCGAAATGTTGGAAATCACAAAAGGATATACTACTTAGGGGTGGTCGTGTAATCTGGTAGAACTGACAAGAAATAGTAAAAAGCATCTCAGAGGCAAGCCAATGTTCTACCAGATTTTTAATGTGAGATAGAAAAAGGTGTGAAGATAAACATTTATAAATCAAAATGCCCCCCAGATAATTACATAGCAGCAAGAGCTGGGTGATGTTGGACAGTTGAATCACTGGTGCCAAAATAAAATATTTATGTAGATCAACAGGAAAAAGTGGGTAAGAAATGAAAGGTGAGGGAGTATGACTTCTGTAGAAGGCAGCGGTATTGAAGCAAAACTCTTGTTAATGTAGAGTAGCTAGGCAGAGACCAAGATTATTAGCTTTGGATTATTAGCTCCTCTATGCCGATTAGGGCTCTAATAGGAAGAGAAAGATGTATTCCATTAGAGATATAAGCACATAAGTAAAAAATGAATTATTTGCATCTTAGATTTATTATATATACAAATATATATTCTTTTGAGATTTCAGGATCAAATAAAACATACATTATTACAACAAATTATATTCTTTTTCAGTGATGAGATGGGAACAAAAGATACTGTTTTGGCTAACAATTCTTTTTCTTTATAGATTTTAATTTTAACTGTACATTCATCACTTAATGATAAAATGTTCCAAACATATAAAACTAAATTATGAGCCTGAAAACATTTCCACTGTTTCACTATATATATTCACATGTATATATTTTGTACTTCTGATAAATCTATATGTAATTTATATATAATATGTAGAGTACATATATATAAACATGTAATGATTTAATTCTTTATTAATATATGTATGTATATATTACAAAGAATCTAATTTTTTTAAAAATAATTACTAATAAATTTTTTCCATTGATAGAGTAAGAATATTTTATTATTCAATAATTAAATCCAATTGCAATGTTTCTATAAATGATTCAATGTAATATATATACAAAACATAATGAAATCAGTAGAATTAGAGACTCTTTTTATTCCACATACTCTTTTAAAATATAAATCTTAAGTCAATATAATTTTACAAGGGCTTCCAAATAAATAATTAAAACAATATGAGCATAGAAATTTTAAGTCAGAATATAAAAAAGTTAGCAGTATTTAATTTATTTCGATTTCATTCACACATGTCAATTGTATAAAGGCCAATTACATATATGAATAAATTAAGAGTCACTATAATACTTAGGGTAATAATAACATAAAATAGTCAAAAGTAATTAAATGTAGATCTATCTGTACATTCTAGATTGTTTTTTCCCTATGGCCAAGAAAGCTGGAGCCAGATGAGGCACTTCCTTTCGTAAAGGAAAAATATCTCACCACATACAACAAACATGTAATTTATATATCATACAATACCTAAATAAGTCCAGCATTATTTTCTTAATAAATGAAACATACAATAAGGTACAATAGTATATAAGAAAACATAATATAGAAAATTTTGTCTAGAAATAAAAAAACTCTCATAAAAACTACAACTAATATATTATTTTAATAATTGTTTCTAAATAATTTTCATTTGTTTTATTATATATTTTCTCTTTCATTCTTTTGCAAAATCACACATTACTAACTAAATTTCCACTTAAATAAAACAAAAAAAGCATAATTAAATACACAAAATAAAATAGGTTTGCCGAGTAGAGAGGTTCACATATTAAATCCTCTCTGAACGACACACTAATCATTTACAGGGAAAAGGTGCATTAGGTGCAGGGAATAAATTTATCAAAATATATCATAATATTATGTACATACACCAAATATGTTAGAAAAACTTACTTAAAAGAGACAATATGAAACTGTTATTTAAATGTCTATTATCGTACTTCCTTTTTTTTTTTTTTTTTTCTTTTTTTCCATTATTACCTAAAATGATATATTCGATCAACATATCATTCAAATATAAATCCCTTTAAAGACTTTAACAATCCTATTTTTGAAGCGACCGACTAGGAGAGGTCGTTCGTGTTGTTGCTACTTGGTCCTGGTGGTTGAACGGCGCGCCCGTTGCTGGGGTCCGCTAGGCCCCCCCGCTACCCCACCTATACACAGCAGACAAAACTTTACACAAGTCAGTTAATTCCAGCACATTATTCAAAGCGAACACAAAAACACAAAACACGAAATCTGTACATGGCATTAATAAACAAATTTTCAAAATACTAAGGGGATATTTATTGGTTTGCAAATGGCATAAAATTTACTTTTAACAATAACATTCAATTAAAAATAAAAAAATATATCACAATAAAAAATTACAATATATGATAAGAAATAAATTGAAAGCATTCTTAAATGAAAAATAAATAAAAAAATTAGGACAATGACAATGTAGCTAAATTATATTATGTTCTTTGTTCAATTAAAATATGTGATTATGCATGAAGAAGTTAGGTTTAGGGGAGAATGTCACTATATGTTGTAATCAAGTTTTTATCATTTAATATTTACGGTTATTGCATAAGTTAGGTTTAGGGGAGAATGTCACTATATGTTGTAATCAAGTTTTTATCATTTAATATTTACGGTTATTGCATAAGTTAGGTTTAGGGGAGAATGTCACTATATGTTGTAATCAAGTTTTTATCATTTAATATTTACGGTTATTGCATTACGCCATTATTACTTCTTGATCACAAGTGGCAGATTGTAATATTTACAAATTACTGTTATTTCTATAGAAAATTAACATAATCTATAAAGGCGTGTTTTGTAAACATTATTTTCTTAATAAAGGAATACTGTTTTTATAAAGTTCTGATAATAGAGAGGTGATAAAGTATCATGCTCAACTGCGAGTAAAAGAGGAAATTGGTAAAAAAGTGAAATTAAACATTTATTTAAGTTATTGTGTTATTATTTAACATATATAAGAAGAAAAAAAATCATATATCACAAAAATGTTAGTTATGGGAAATAATTAATTAAGTATGATAACAATGCATTAATTAAACAAAATATGCTCTATTGATATCACATTATAAACATCTAACAAGCTTTCTTATACCCACATTGAAGTTTTAAAATACATTATTATTCAAAAAATTATAGTTATACTTTTTGATAAAAATGTAAAATGGTCTGAGGCCAGATAAATATAATGTAAATAAGTTCTTGGAGATTTTTGGATAGCTAATCTAAATAAATTAAAAAGGGCATTGTTATTTGGGACAAGGACTATAAGCCCATTCAAAGACAAAACATTGAAGTTTTTTTGATAACCTCTAAAGCTGGGTTTACACATGCGTGTTATGCCATAATAGGAAGCACATGCGAAACATGACGAATGAGTTAAGTGACTATTATGATGAATATTTGTGTTATGAAATTTTTTCTGGATGTGTACGATTTGAGACGGTTTTCAATACAAAATAAATGGATTTGTTCTGTGATAACATGAAACAAACGTCCCGTTAACACGTTCAGCTATGAGTAGCAAAATATTTATGCTTTTTGTTTAGCTTTTTTCAAATTAGTCAATATTATATTATAGTATTAGTCAATACGATAATTATTATCGTTTTCTTTGACATTAATTATAATATCTAATAAACAGTTACTGTAGGGTCAATCCAAATCAACCAATGAGGGTTACTGACAATTTTTTTTTTTTGTGCCTATGTTTGCACTATATTCAGAGAGTTGAAAACAGGTGGTATTCATTAATTTTTTAGATGCCCAGTTTTTGTTTTTAGTGCCCATTTTACATAGGCTTGCATTAAAATCTGTATGTAGCTCCTTGGTTTTAAAGATATCTGGTTCAAACAGAAAATCTTTTCTTTTAAAATTAAAATGTAAAAAGATAAAACTGAGACACCATAATTTTTTTTTTTGCTGGATATAGAGTTTATAGTATACTACTAAAAATATTTTAGCCCTGAGTGTTACATCCTTTGTCTTTAATGGATCTTCAAATATTGCAATTTTTCTAAAATCAGTTATTTTCAATATGGAATATCTCAGGAGAGAAACACTTTAAAAATCCAAAATTTTCAAAAAACATTGTTTTATTGTGTTGTAATAAGTGGTTAACATTTCATCACTGAGAACTTGTTAGTTTTTTAGTTAAAAATGTTTAAATATTGCTACAATTGTAAGGAGTGTGATATTAAATTTAAGTAAAAATGATAAAGACAAGATTTACTACAAACGCTTACCTGTACGTTATAAGTGATAATTTGGAGCTCAACATTGCTGCTTTTCAAAAATACTATCGAAGAAGTGAAGAAAGTACCACTAGAAGTAAAAAAATAATCTATTTTGGTGATGAATCATGCAGCCATTATAAAAACAATATCTCAGAAGAGGAATGATTTAAAAATTCAAAATTTTCAGTAAACATTATTTTATTTAGTAATAAGTGGTTAAAATTTCATTACTGAAACTTTATTAGTTAAAAAAATTTACATTAAGCAATGAAATATCTGCTCTTAATAGCACCTTACAATTTAAGTTATATTTAAAAAAATTTAACTAACGAACTAATAAAGTTAAAATAAACTAATAAAATCTAATAAGGCCTCAGTGATGAAATTTTAACTATTCATAACGAAACAATAACAGAATGTTTTCTGAAAATTTTGGACTTTGAAAGTATGCTATTTCTGAGATATTTTTATTAAATTGGCTACAGGTGGCTTCACTTCTTCGATGAAGTATTTTTGAAAAGTGCATACAGCAGTAATATTGAGCTCCAAGTTATCACTTATAGCACATAGGCAAGCTCTAGCTTTATTTTTTTAACCAAATATCTTCAAAAAACCAAGGACACCATGATCACAAAAACCTCTGAGGAGCTGCAGGGTTTAACAACACAAACCTCTATCGCATGCTAAGTAGGCTGACACATCAATACAAAAAGCGCTCTAAAAAAACTGGACATCTAAAAAATTAATGTTTTCAGTAATCTGTTTTCATCTCTCTGAATATATTGTTAAAAAATAAATAAATTTTGTCAGCAATCTTATCAAATTGAATTGGTTGATTTGAAATGGATTGACCCTGTAACAACAACCTTCTTTCTATTAATTTATTAATGAATTGAAATATCACTGATTGATTTATAATTTTTATTGTATTAAAATTTATTATTTTCATAGTTGATAAAGATTGCTGGTTTTGCCAGGATAAATAATGATAACCATTTGTTTTGGGCTAACACAAATGTGTAAATCTGGCCTAACATGAATGTGTAAACCCGGCCTAATGCACACCCCATTTTTCGGGCCATTTGAAAAAAAATCTAAAAATCAGTTTTATTTTTATTTGCATAATTTAATCAGTAGTCTTTCTTGATATAATCATAGGTAATAGTGAATTAGACTTCCTTTTTTGCTTTCTGTTTTAGTAAAAAAGAAATTTTGTTCACCATTACCTATGATTTTAACTAAAAATTAGTTTTCATGGTGCTTCTGCAAATATAAAATATTTCAGGTAGATGTCTTCTCAAACTTCCAGATGTGGAGGAAATTAAAAAGCTTGTCAAAGTTTGGGAGAGGATTAAACCCAATGGATCATAATTTGATCAATAATTAAATAATGTTTGATTAATTCTTGTTGTTTTAATATTATACAAAAAATTAATGTTTTGTGAAATATTATCAGATATTATGAAGACATAGTAATATTAGGGTTATATCACAAATGATTAATAGAAGCACTTTACAATAATGAAACAAACGAAGAAAGCAAAAATCAAGGATGATGGATCAACATAGAATATTTTGCTATCACCTAGCTACAAGATAATCTACTAGTCCTTTCTTATTGACAAAACACCAATAATGAAATCTATAGTTGGAATAATGAGGAACTTAACCAATCAATGATAACACAAAGCATTTTATAGTTAGGCAAATATTTTTAAATATTCCTCCTTCAATAAGTAGTTTAAGCAGAAATGTTGATTTAAAACTTGGGTACATTCAGTGTTCCCTAACTATAAATCCAATTTGTTTAGAATAAAAAAATATTTATCTTAAAACTTATAAAGGGTATATTTAAATTTTGGGACAAAAAATAAGAAACATTTTTATTCAAGGGATTATTCAAAAGAATTTTAGCTTTAAAGAACAGAAAAATCAAATTGAAAAATAAATTTAATACAAAAAAAAGTGACAACGAAAGAGTAAGTCTTTTTAGTGAATGATAAACTATTTGCCACTTCTATAATTTTGTTTTATTGAAAACTAGTTTCAAATGTTATACACATTCATCTTCAGTTCTAAAAACACACAAAAATTCAAAAATAAGTGATTCAAAATACAGTGTGGCATTATTATACATATTATTTAATATTAATAATATAGTGTGATATTAATATTATTAATTTGTATATATTAATAAGTATAATAATACCACACTGTATTTTGAATTGCTTATTTTTGAATTTTTGTGTGTTTTTAGAACTGAAGATGAATGTGTATAACGTTTGAAACTAGTTTTCAATAAATCAAAATTATAGAAGTAGCAAATAATTTATCAATCCCTAATTAGATTGATCCTTCTATAGCATCATGCGGGTGTCAACTGAGTAAGTCTTTGTTCGTTATGTGCTTCCCTAACAATGTGTGCGTTAAATTCCAATTGCCATTCATGTTAATTCAATATTGTTGTTATCTGTAGTTCAACTAATGTGAAGAAAATTGGACAAGAACCTCTTGTTTTGGAGGGAAAAAAAAACACAGTTTGGCTTTAAATATTGAAAATTTTAGAAAAAAACGTTTCCTCCAATTACAAAAATATCATTAAGATAAACAGCACTATATTCCATAGAGACTTAAAATGTTTTTGTACATTCAATCTGACTCTGAGGTATTATTTCAATTGTAAGAAAAGAAGAAAGCTATGAAAAGACTCATACATTCAAGAGTGAAAAATAATCAATAATCAACCAAAATCCTAAGCACTTTAGGAGAAACCGAAGTTTATAAAAGTAGGGGACAACTGAACAAGTCTGTAAGAATTGACAATAAGTGTATAAGTCGACTTATGGCGAAAATAAGTTAGGTCCGCCACTCAGTTTACTTTCAGTAAGTTCACTATTACAACGTGTATAAATGGCTAAATCAGAAATGAACTGGTGGAAAGATATCGCTATTTGAAATTACAAGATTCCTAGTCTCACATTAATTTAAATTTGCAACTGCTGTCTCGAAAAGTTGTAATTTTCAAAAAACATACCTAATCACAATTCTTATAGAAATGGTCTCAAACGATTCTTTAAAATGCATAAATTAAATGAATCTCAATTTTTTTTTTATTGATAAAATAACCACAAGAGAAAAAAAAAATTCTTTGAAAAAGACTAAGTGACAAAAGTTCAAAATTTAGGTTTCAATTTATTATGAGATCTCTATATATTCCCGCTCATGCTATATTGTGGGAAAAAATTGGAAATGATCTCAAAATTAACTACTGATATATTGATTAACGTCAATTTATCCTAACTATTAGAAAAAGTCATGATTTTTTTATTTTCTTCAAATGTCTTCATGCAACTTTTAAGTAACAGCATCACGATATTAAGAAGCTTTTAGGTGATTCAAATTATAAGAATTGACCCATCCCTCCATGGTACAATTGATGCTGATATATTAAACAATGAATTTGGAAGAGCAAAAAAAAGGTTAGCTATAGTTGGAATATCTATATTTATATATTTTTTTTCAATTATATATATATATATATATATATATATATATATATATATATATATATATATATCCGAAACTTAATTAAATTTGATTAATAAATAATTTTAAGAGAAAAAAAAAAAAAAAAAAGTTTCAATAATAATGCAACAATATAATGATGTCTTATTCAAATTTCTTTGTTATTACTAATAGCAATATTAAGGTAACTTATAGGGGCATAAAAAAAATTAATTAATTGTGATATTCTACACAATATAAATCAGATTAATCTTATAGATTATACTTAAATAAATACATAACTGTTTATGGATATACAAATAGATGATATAGTTTTAATTGCACAAGTACGAGTGTTTGTGGGCATGTGTAGTGCGCTTCTATATACCAAGTATTATACACTTATACATCCACAAAAACAAATTAAAGCGTTATTTACTCACTTCTTGTTTTTGATGCTCCTTTTAATTTCTTCTCCGGAACTGATGCAGGCTGAGATTCATTCTTCCTCTTGACTGCTACAGCTGGTTTTGTGTCTTTCTTGACCTGTTTTACAGCTGCCGAAGCAGCCCCTACTAATTTTCTCCTACCCATTTTTTTAGCAGCTATGATACGTTGTACAACTGGTTTTTCTACTTTTACAGGCCGTCCTAACCTCCTCTGTTGCACTGTCACAGCACTTGTTTTTTTCGAATCACTATCAGCCCTTACTACCTTCCTACTGGAGGTCCTACTTCTTTTAAGGGCACTATCACTATTCCCTTTTTTTTCTTTTTTTTTTGTTCCTTTGTTTTTGCTGCTTCGTTTCCTTTTTTTCAGTTGATCTTCATTGCGGTAAAGAGACAGATCTACTGTAAAAATGAAAAAGAAAAAAATGTTAATGAAGCGAAAATTGTATCTCTCAATAGGAATTAATAAATGAGAAATGCAAAGACCTTATTTTTTTTAAATAAATGATTTCACATTATCATTAAATACTTGAATTATAAAGGTAAAACTTATACACTTAAGTGAATTACATTAACACAAGCATGCACACCTTCTAAGGCACACTTTTAAGGCTGAGAAAAATTTTAGCACCTTCTCTATAAGTAGTGGAATCCACTAACACCCCACTGTTTGTGGCGGAGAATATAGAGGGAGTCCTCAGCAAGGTTTCTGGGACATCATAGTAGCTGTGGTCAGGAATCAGGTCCTGTAGGTTTGATGGGAGAACAGGTTTTAATACTCTACCTTTTAAAATCCCAACACTGTAAAATAGACATGAGGAGAAGGCTGGAAAGACAATTTTGGTATAACAAAAGCACAGAAAAATAACATTTATGATGAAACGGGCACTCCTCCACTCATTAGGACTTTTAATAAGAGTGAGAACCTGACGGGAACTCAAAATGGAATCATAGTGATATATTTTTTTTAGCAACCCCCAATATACAGAAAACGCAGATATTATTATTAAAGGATTAGACTAATTACTTAGTAGGTACATAAGATTATGTGGCACACAAGGGAGCAGAAAAAAATGCTTCTTAGTCAAGTGTCTCAGAATAATGCTCAGGTGGTCTTTTTAGATCTAATGCTTAAGCATAAAACAGAGAACAGGGAAACTATTTTAAAAGAGAAGAATGAATCTGAAAAGAAGCAAATGTTTCTCCATTCTAATTAATCCTTAAAAGAATACGGTAAGGAAAAAATAGTATGTATCAACTGTTGAAGGAAAATTGAATTAAAACTGATAATGGAACTACAGGTAGTTAGTTATATCTGATTTCAAACCACCTTCTATCTTAAACAACAACAGTAAAGAGTCGAGATAGCAACTTCTACAGCAAGAAGAGGAACAAACAAATAATTGCTTTGAAATTTAGCAAGAAAAGTCTTTTTTCATAAACTCTAAACCATGCAACATTAAAAGTTCATAATTATTAAGATGATTATAGTTCAGACCTTATACATTAACACAAATTTTCATTTTATAAAAATAATTGAATAGCTCCAAAAGTTTATTATCTATGTCAAATTAAATAATATCAATTAATAATTAAATATCTTACAAGATTAAAAGAACTTGGTCACTGAAAGGCAAGTACTAAACTATAAGAAAAAATATCTAAAGGACCGTTTAGATGGATCTTATTTTCCAGCAATGTGTGGCTGCTATTGTGTTGCCGGCAACGTTGCCCAAATATTTACATACCGCCCAGCCATATTTTCTAGTTGCAGGATGTTACCAAGCAACCGCCGGTGTTGTCCAGAGTAGTAGGAGAATATTTCATATTGCCGGGCCATACCTACCTCTGTCTCTGTAAATTCTAACCTCCCACTCAGTTTTTCCTTCTCCTTCATTTTTAGTGACGATGTTGTATTATTAATTATATTTTGATTTTTAATATAAATTTATATAAATGGCTATTTCAAAAATTATACTGCATAAATTACACTAGTTTACAAAAATTGACTTTTTTTTTTATAAGATGACATGTATATGATTTTTCTTGTAGATCACGATCATTATAACACTGAGGTGCCACCTGTTTTTCTCCATCACCATCCAATTTTAAGAAAAATGGAAAAATGAAAAACAGTGGTTTTCAATAGAACTTTGATAAAAATGAAGTTCCTATTGGCTTTACTAAAAAAAAAGCCAAATTTAAGGCAATTAAATTCCCTTTAAAACAAGACCTACCGCGTTAAAATTTATTGAATATGTAAAAAGACATAAGCTTTAAAAGAAATCTGTAAAAAAAAACCTAACTAACTTCAAAGTTAATGCTATCTGATGGACTCAAGTACAACAGCCTCAGAAGTCATTTCAGGCTTTTTTTGAAGGATTTTTAATCCAGAATAAGAATCTGCCTTCTGATTTTCTCTATCACATTTACTTTTCAAGCGAAACCGGAATAATTAAAGTAAAACATGTATACAAATTGAGATGTGGATGAATGGAAACCCAGCCTGTCTAGGCCTCGAACACAATTTGCAACACGCTCGTGTCTTGTTCGCACAAGCTGCTCTTGAGAAGAGACTTCACTCAGTTCTCTGGTGTTGTCTAAGCTGTGCCTTCTATTTTCCGTTTTCTTGTGTTTTTGTGATCTAAAGTGGCTTGTTTTTGTTACATTTGAGGACAATTTATATTCACAAAAAAAGGAAGATCTATATTGGACAGTCTTAAGACAGCATATTTGCATTATTTTGGTATCTCGGTGACTAACCAAGGTGAAATGGATCCCATATTTTTTTTGTGAAAGTTATAGAATTACTCTTATGCACTGGGCATCGGAAGAAATTTTTAATTTTTCTCTTTTTTGGATCAGCAATGAAAGAACCTTCAAATCAAGAAAATGACTGTTATTTTTGTATGACAAAAACTGCAGGCTTTAATTTAAAAAAATAAATATAAAATTCAATATCCTGACATCCCATCAGTCTCAAAACCTATACCACATTCGAAAACCTTGCCTCATCCCATATGTACAGGTATGCCAAGAAAATGAAGACCTGCTTATGGATAATGAAAATGATGAGTTCGAAATGGAAGACAACAACGCCACATATAATCAGCCAAACTGAATTGAATGACCTTGTGTGAGACTTGCAACTTGTCTCTATGTGTGACCCATCTAAACACTATTTTCTGGCAATTTATTGCCGAGGAATGTTTCCACCAATGTTGCCGGGTCATATGCAATTTTTATTGCCCATGTAAACGGTCCTAAAGTTAAATATCATATTTTCCATTCAATAAAAAGGCCAGATATTCATACAATCGATATAAAGATATACAGCCTAGTAAATGTCTTAGTGAACACATTAATAGAAGAATAACTAACTTAGGGCATTACGTACTTAAGTTCCATTCGAAGATCCTTAATAATATATATACAGAGAACATAAATTCGAAACAGTTGAAAAATAATAATAAAACATATACTTACATCCATCTGGATGCTCTTCAGTGATACTGGTTTCTTCAGGAGGAGCGATTCCTTTTTCTACATCAATGGCACGTTTCAAGATACTTTGAGTTCGTTGGGCCTCGACATCAGGTAGGCGGAATTTGTTTTTATCAATTTTCTCAAGGTTTAAATTTGTTAGTATGCAATCAAATTCTGTCAAAGATTAAGACAAGGAAGAGATGTAACATTTAAAACTTTATTTTAAAAAATAAATAAATGTTCTAATTTAAACTAAAAATTATAGAACTACCTTATACCACCAGGAAGAGTATTAATATTCACTAATAACTCCAATTTCCTTTCTTAAATTTTAAAATTAAAATAAACAAATGATTACTTTATTTCAATATTTTAATGAATGTTTCATTGCATATTTTAATGCAATAAAATAAAATAACATTTACCTGTATTATCATAGAAGTCTGGTGAATAATGATCTGTATTAGAAACCTGTGATAGCCATCTAATCCGTATTTTACTGGAACTTTTATAAACATTTTGCATGGCTTGGCAGACATAAAACCCTCCTTCAGCATTACGCACAGCCAGAAACTCATTTCTAGAAAATTCGTATAAATTAAATCATTCTAATTTAATAGCATGATTTTGATATTTAATACATCAAAGGAACAAAATTATAAGTGATAAGATAATGAAGAGAATAATACTCAGAAAACATAATAACCAAATGTAATTGGTATTGAACAATATAATGTATTAAACAAGTCATCAAATAAATTGTTAAGTTAAAAAATATATTTTACATATGCCTATACAGGATGCCACATAAATGACTGGAAATATAAATACAATGAAACAATATCAGATTTTTCTGATAAAAGGTAACTTGGTAGCACACAAAAATTGAAGAGAGTATACTACTGAGATAAAACTAAGTTTGGTTAAACAATTGAAGCTGAAACTGGTTAGGCCTTACTTTTCTTAGTATTCAATAACAAAACACATCGAATATATTCACTGGTCATTTCCATTTTTAAATGTGAAATGAAGGAGAAAAGACAGAAATATCCCAATCGAGATATTAAAAAATAAAAGTTTACACCAATTAATACCTATATTCTATACCTACATTATTGTTGGTGAATAAATCATTACCCAAAAACTATTGGTTATAGTCATTTAAACACATATAGCATTAAAGAAAAGTTCACTACTAAAAGGACTATTTTTTTTCAAGGAAATACAAGAAATTATGACAAAAAAATGACTAAGTATCTTGATTTTTAAATAAATAGAAAAATTTAAAGTAAATCTCAATAAAGAACGTGAAAAAAAAAAAAAAAAAAAAAAAAAAAAAAAAAAAAAAAAAAAATCCACAGAACATTTAATTCCTTATGAAACATTGAGACATTATCCCAACTGATAGAAAACAAATTTAAATGTATAAAAATCTTCGATAAACAGAATCAAAGACAATAAAAAAATTAAAGTCTTAATCAAAATTAAGCAACAAACTACATATAAGATTTATGTAGAATGAATAATCATGCTGAATTCAATTACCTGTAAAATACAATCAGTTTATCATCTGCAGACACTGTTGTTTTGTCTATTTTACTAATTTTAGCTATTAAATTTAGTTCAGGAATTGGACTCTGGTATGGTTGAGTTGGAAGCCTCTTTCTTTTTGATTTTTTATCATCGCCAGAAGTTTCTTCTTCTTCTACTGCCGCAGAATGTTTTTTATCATTATTCCCAACATTGGCATTTTGCTAAAATGAGACATCAGAAACTGTTTATAATATACATTTGTGTAAATAAACACAATTTATAACTAAATAATAGTAAAAGTATGGTTGAAAGTGGAAATATATGTAGGAGAAGCTTGGTTGGGAGTGCGGTCAATGAAGAAACAAAAATAAAAAACTTATTATGTTGTGTGCCAACGTTTCGGCCTAAGGTTTAGACCATCAGGACTACGAACAAAAAAGCTGGTGACAGTACCAATAACAGTAATAAAAGATAACAAACAATAATATAAGACAGTACGATGAAAAAAAAATGAAGTATAAAGAAAAATATGTTAATTATAATGTAAATAATAAGAAATAAAGAAAAATATGTTAATTATAATGTAAATAATAAGAAATAAAGAGAATTAAAATATTGCGATTATATATATATAGAAATTTTGTGCTCAAGATAAGTTTTCAGATAATTTATTATTGTAAATAATTTCTATTTTATTGTTATATGCACAAATAAAGATTTATTATTATGTATAGAAAGAAAGATAATGAATAATATGAAAGTTAATCGGAGTGAAAACTACTAATTTAATAACTACTAGAATGAATATTTAGGACTAAGAAAAGTATATCAAGATAATTATAATAATATATGTAATGTAAATGATGTTTATCAATAATGTTGACAATATAGAATACAAAATAAAGTATAAATGCTAAAAATAATTAAAATTACAATGTAAAAAGAAAGAAGGAAAGATTATGATTTCTATGTAAGATATAATAAAATACATGAAAAAATGTAGGTAAATGACACAATATAATAACTTTTCTTATTTGTTTGTCCCTTCATTGACCGCAATATTTTTCTTTCTAAAATCAGATTAGTGATTTTTCCTCAAAGAAGGGTAGATAAAAATATATTTTTTTAAACTTCCTATATATATATATATATATATATATATATATATATATATATATATATATATATATATATATGATATATACATACAGTCTATGCTAGAGCAGGCTATGACTAAACAAGTGGGCGACAATGCCGAATAAAAAGAAGAATTACACTTTTAGATTATAAAAATGCAAGATAAGTAGACATACCTTAGTCCGTTTAGGCTGCCTAGTAGATGGAGCTGGTGTTGGAGATTTAGAAGGGATATCTGCAGAATCCAAAGAGGCACCAGTTGCAGATGATGGTAGAGGTTCCTTCAGTGGTGTGAGCTCTTGACTTTCTTCTGCTGCATCTTCTGCCTTAGGAGTAACATCAGATATTGGAACTTGAGCAGGCTCTGGAGATGGAACAGCCTCAGGCTGTGGCAAAGATTCATGTTCTGTCTCTATTCGTGCATCAGTGGGTTCAGTTGGTTGAACTGTAACATTAGATGGAAGTGTGGGCACTGGTGCTTGTGAAGGAAGTGTTGGAGCAGGTGTTGGTGAGGACGGTGCTTGATTTATTACAATAGGGAATTCAGGAGCAATGGGCAGTTCAGCAGCTTCTGCAGCTGATGGCTGCTCTGGGACGGTTCCTATGGATGGAGGTGCTGGCTCGGCAGCAGGAACCTGAATTTCAGGAACACTTCCTCCACTGAGGTCTTCTTCACTAATAGTTTCACTCTTTCCACCACCTAAACATTAATCACATTACACTTTAGTTCAAATGAAGAAGTCATAGTTATTTATCAAAAATGGGTATTATATTGTAATTAAATATGCATAATTTTTGCTAGATCACACAAATATTTTTAACCACATATGTATATACTAGGTAACAAAGGGGGGGAGAGATGCTTACTAATAGAGAAACAGTGTTCCTGGTTATTTTTTTAAAAATTAATAAATTAAAAAAATATGAAATCTCTCTTTTTTTATCATACCTAACTGAAACCAGAAAAAATCATTTATAAAATCTTCGTCTTCCATTAGAAGCTATTTATATCACAATAAATAATAAAACCAGTGACTTAAAAAAACAACACAAATTTTGGTGCATGCCATGTCAACATTAAAGACCATATTAAACTAAATTCATTATAATTAATAATAGTAAATAATAAGAAGGAATTTAAAAATATAGATTAAGATTGGCTACAAGTAATTAAAACAGATGTATAAAATGTATGGAAATGATTAAAATAGAAAAACAAAACTCATAACAATAGCATGTTCTTAAGAGAACAAAGTCCAAACAAGACATTTCAATAAACTGATTAGAGTTATAGACACAAGTGGCATCAATGATGATATGTGTTTTATTATAAATGACAAAGCAATAATTTAAAACAATATAAAATGAAAATAGGATTACTACAATAAACATAAGGTAATTAAGATTTTTAAATAATATGTGTAAGTGATGATGATTGAGTAATGTAATTAAAAATAAATCACAGAAAATTCTGAAGATAGGGGGGTTGCAATCACGAAACATTAAATGCAAATAGTAATAAATAAATATTAAAAAGAAACTTGGATCAATACGACACCTATATGAAAAAATTAATAATATAATATTACAGCCAGAAAAACAAAACATTCAATCTGTAAAATAACGATGAAATTCATCATAAAAAGTCCTAGAGTAAATAGTAAATTTTTCAATCTTGCATTACTTTTATCTATTGCCAGTCATTAATAGTCATACATTTAAATGAATATAACTGATCTTTGAATAACAAGATTAAGTTTGGAGGGGTGACAGGAATTAGGGGGTATAAGTGTTAGTTGCTTAGACTACCTTAAATTTTTGAGAGCATAACAAAATCATGAAAACTTTGTCAAGATGCAGAATGGTCTTAACTGTAGAGTGGATAAATTGGATTTTAATATCAGCTTATTTTCCAGCAGCAGAAAGATCCCTAAAACAAAGCCTAGGATCTTACACATAAATTCTTTCAAAAGTGACATCCCTTAATCACCGAACATTAACAAAGGTTTCAATGTGGGAGGAATATAATAAAATCCCAGCTTGTATCACTTAACACATAGACGATGCCATACCACAGCACCCAAAATGTGCCATCAAAACTAAAGATAATAAAAAAATCTTCAAATATTTGTAAAATCCCGTTTACTTATTATTCTAGTTTTAATCATGTATTTGTTTAGAAAATAATAATTATAAAATATTTCATGAATTCAAGAAATTTTAAACGAGTATATTTGAGATGATTAGTTTCAAAACTGCTCAATTCATTTTCAAAAATTTTACAGGAGACCATAATATGATTGTGTCCTATTTGATCCAGACAAACCCATGAGTTTGGACTCATTTATATGCCAGATAGAAACGTTTTTGGCCAATGCATCTCTACTAAGTAATGTAGAGTATTGAGAACAAGTGAAAAATAAAATAAATACATTTTGTGAAATAAGTGGATTAAGCCGGTTTTGAAACTAATCATTTCAATTATTTTTTAGGTTTTTTTAATTTAATTGCTCAAATATTTCAGATAGAATGTTAGGTGTATGAATATTTATGACTTAAGCTATAAATAAAATATGAATATGAAAACAAAATTTACTTTTAAAATGTGTATTTAGATTCACAGGAAACAGTTATTCCGAATCAAATGTTGTTATATAAAGGCTTAACATATCATCAATTATACTTAACAATAGTTTTAAAATGTACCTCTCAGGAACCTAAAATTTTAATTAATCAAGTCCTTAAGAATGAAAGTTTCATTGATTTAAATGTATATATATTGAGATATCAAATTACTTAATTATAATTTTATTAAGGTATCACATAACACATGTATAATTTAAAATTCAGCATTAAAACAAACCTAATCCATATTCATCATAAAGGGCTTAAAAACAGAATTAATTGTTTAGCAAAACAATAAGTTTGGTATAGAACTTATACAATGGGACATCTAAAGCCAAATGTTCTAATATGAAATTGGAATGGTCATGACTTGTAGGTTAATAAAATAAATGCCCAAGGAGGAAAATTATCAAAAGGCTCATTTTAATAAATGTTCCTAACTCTTCCCTAATCATAAAATATTTTGAATAGTACAAATACATATTTCTCATAATTAATAAAAAATATATAATTAAATTCAATAATTCATGAATAAGTTTTGAAGGGTAAGTGTATCTTGTAAAGTATATCGGCAAATGTTCTTTTACCAAAGGCCATATACCTTATGAAACAGAAAACCTTTGAATTTAAGAATAGGTAGAATCAAATCTATTACTCAAGAAGAAATTAACTCCACAGATTTCATTAAACTTCTATTTAATGAAACAATATGGAATATGTACTAATTATCTGTTCACATTCAATATATACTTACAGGGAAGGCTTGGTTGAGGTTCAGGCTGTGAGGGTGGAAGCAATGGAATCAGGGGAGGAGATGGTTCCATTCCATTAGGTGTAGGTTTAGGAGCCTGAACCAGCGAGTGCTTTTCAGGAGTACGTGCCAAAGGTTGAACTGGCGGTGGTCCTCCTTGTGCAGCCTTATGTTCAGATATCAAACTGAGAGGCATGAGCCCAGATGAAGCACTCATTGCACTCATCACACCTTTAACAAACAAGTGACTTATATAAAAATTCATGAAGTCCTAAATGTATATCAAATATGGGCTTAGTTTTAATTAAAAAAATAATAATATAACATTAACCGTTAATGTCTACAGGTGTATTTCGATAAACAATTCAAATAGCCAAATTGAAAAGCTGATATAATACTTAATTTACTTCATTCAGGACAATAATAATCAACTTTTAATCCAACTTGAACGAAACAACCACATCTTGAAATTACTTAAGTATAAACAAAAAATTGGTACTTCAGAGGAAGTAGTTGACTTATTTAAGATAGTTAATGTCTCAAATGAACTAAATTCAGTACAGTGAATGGAAAAAGGAATAATTTAAACTTTAATTAAACTACAATGAAATTTAATGGATTGAAATATAAAACATTAAAATATAAGAGAAACTAAAAAAAAAAATTGGAAAATACCTAAATGAAATATACATAACAAACAAAATAACAGAGAAATATAATCACAACTAATGTGCAAGAAAGAAGTGTAAACAGAACCACATTCACATACAGATTATATTCATAGATATAGTACGGCAAAAATAATTTCATTGAACGAATTTATCAATCAACACCTTGATAATCATAGGTAACCTACACCATTACCAGCTAGAGATATATACACCAAGAAATACTTCTAATAACAAACCTTGGAAGACCAGTCGCTCGATCTAGTTTTTCCTTTATAGTTCCGATATAAACACAATAGATATAACTACACTTTTATTCTATGTAATTACGTTCTTCAGTCACTAAAAACAACAAACTAATAACTCAAAATAAAGAAATATGTTATATTAAAATGTCCCACACAACAAATAACATTTCCGCCATTATGCCACAGTCTCCATGGGCTTAAAGTTTTGAGATGGCGTCCAATAGCAGAGTTCACTATGCATCTTTCCTTGCGCTCAATTCTCCTATACAAAGTGACGTCATTGTTTTTCCGTTTAACTTCTAAGTATTAATCAATATTTTTTCTAAAATTAATTTTTAAAAATATAATTGATATAAATATTAGTATATCGTTATACATAAGTATATGCAAAACATAATTTTAATAAAAGGATACACTGTGTCAGCAGATGACGCTACGTGGAAAAATTGTAGGGCAGAGCAATGTTTCCTTTAATTTGGAGTACATTGGATAAGTTTTTGGAATACAATTAGCTCGGAATTTCCTTGTTTATAGATAAATATGAATTAAAATATAAATAAAATCAAATGTTTAAAATCACTAAAAGTTCGTTTAGTGCATTATCATCTACCTCCAATACATTTCAGATTTGAAATGCTTCAGAACTAAGCATCACAACTTTACAAATGAAAAATGTTTTAATTTCTTTAAGATATTTTTACATGATGCTTTATGATAATCATAAACTCAAGGTATATAAATTATTGGTTGTTGTTATCAGACATTGCCCAGTACACTAAACAAAAAACGTCTTTTTAAAAAATAATAGAAATTTTAATTTAGGGAATCAATTTTAAATTAAAAAACAATTATTTTTTTCTATTGGTGGCTATATTTATTCATCGCTTACAATCTATTAAATAAAAAGAATAATCACAAGAAAAAATAGAACTATGTCCAATAGTTCATTTAACAAAGGAATAACATAGATTTATTCAATGCATATAATTTGAAAACAAACTATAAATTTAAAACTTGAACATTTTTAGTTTAAAATAAAACATTTTTACAAAATGATTTATAATCTAAAATATATATACACATACAATTTTAACATAACTTATAAACATTAAATAAATAGTCCCTAAATGTGAAAATGAATTGGCCCCGCAAATTGTATGAAAAACAAATACACTAGATTAATAAAATAGGTAATGCAATGCCGAACCAATAAAAAATCTGGATCTTAAAACAAATAATAATCTATTAATAACATGTTGACAAAATTATAATAAACTAGTTATAGCATTAATATTAATGAACATATAATACTAAGACATCAGTCACTTCTTCAAAATTTTCCATCAAATAAGTCGTTTTTTTAGAATCCACAGTTAAGACAACTAACAAAACTTCAGTAAACTAATTCAACATAGAGAATGAACAATAACAGAAAGGTAGAACAACCAACCAAATATCATTATGAAAAATATAAGAAGAATATAAAAAAAAAAATCTAACAGCATCATATTATTTGTGTAAGCTTGGAATAGGGTGCAAAGTAAGAACCAAAACTTTTTTTATTTTAGAAAATCCATATGTAGCTATTTCTAGGGTTTTTTTTTAAACTAAATTATTAAAACAATCTTAATATAATCTCCCAAATGGGAAAACAACTATTACCACATAAAAGCCCCCTTATTTTGGCATAATACACAGTTATTTATATTCACCACAATAATAAAAAATAACATATAGAAATGTAATATAAATAAATTAAATAAGCACATAAATTGTTTAGCTAATAACTATATTATTTAATAAGTAATCTTTTTAAAACCAGTTATAAGAAAAATGTAAACACATTGGAATCATAAAAACAAGAGAAATTTTATCACAAATAACAGGAGTTTCCAAGATAATCTTATTTCTAAAATCATAAAGAACTTATTTTATTTCATTATCAAATAAATAATAGATTGGTTTAGTACGATTCTATTAATAAATACTCATTTTACATAATTACAATACAAAATATATATGTTTATGATTCAAAACTTATACATGTGCTCACAGCATTTTAAGAATCCTCAGGGAGTTTTCCAACAGACTGAGAAATTGGATGTCAGGGAGCATCTGAGCATCGTAATGGAGGATCCGACTCTGATAATTACCGGGCTATGTGTAAGGGACATAGACTTTCTTCAAAAATTAAATCGGTACCGGATCTGACTCTGATAATCATCGGATCATGTGAAAATGCTCTTAATGCTTGAGATCCTACATACATATTTTCCTAAAAATAAACAGTAAAAGAGCTGAACTATATGTCAATAAAAAACTATGATTCAAGATTATAATTAAATTAAAAGACGGAGAGTCTTTGAATAAAAATAAAGCTTCAAATAGCAATTACAAATTCTGATGAAATAGGTATATCCAAGAAATAATATTTAAACTAATTAAAATAAATATAAGTAATTAATTTATGTGAATAAATCAGAAATTTTCCATACAAATTAAAGCATCAACTATGTGATTTAATGATACTCACATTTTAAACTTGATATAACATAAACACAATATGCAACAGTTTTTGTGCATGTGCATTTAGTTTATATAAAAAAATATATATATATATATATATATATATATATATATATATATATATATATATATATATATATATATATATTAATAACAATAAAATCATTTATTGAAAATATATATTACCAGTTAAAATTTAAAAGAGGGCAGCAAACTTTAATTTTCATCAATGCTTATACATTCTTAAAAAAAACCTGTACCACTACAACCCATGAAGGGTCTTGGGTTCAGTACTTGGTAAGGACCGTACTGTTTCTAGGTCAACGGTTGTGCAAGGAGGTGATTTGGCCGAGATGACGCTCAACCGCCAGGTTTTTCGCCCAATTAAGGGTACCCACTTTATAGAGGTTGGGAGAGCCCCAGGAGGGTCTCCTGATCCCACAGGGTCGATCCACGGCTGATAACAGAATAAATAATTATCTACCACAGCCGGTCTCGAATCCGGGGCCGGGAGCATAGTAACACAGTGCCTTACCACTGAGCTACTCCGCTTTTACATTCTTAGCATATGAATTCTATGATGATTTTGACTTAATGAAACAAAAAAGGAATCTGATCGTATACCTATACTCATAAAATAAATAACAGGGTTAAGAACAATACCACAAAGTAACATATTACAAAAACTACAAGCAAGCTACTACTAGAGTATTCACAGAAGCTTGCATATAATAAATATATAAAATTCAAATTTAATTAATTTTCATATATCGTTCGCATGGCATATCACAACTTTCCTAAAGGATATAAAATACATAATAAAAAAAAAAAAGTAATATAGAATAATTAATTAATACTATAATGCAATATAAAAATATATTGGAACGATAAGTAATTATTAAAAAATACTGAATAATTTATGAGAAGAAAGTCTTCACTCTCTTAAAGTTAATCATAAAACATTGAGATAACCAAACAATAAAGAAATAATAATAAAAAAATCAGAAAAAAAAAATGATAGTTGTTTCATCACAATAAAGGGGACGTATGGGTAAAAGTATGCATGGGACAAAAGTACGCAGTGGTGTTTTGAAAACATAAACACAGTTTCATGAGCCTGCAACCATTCTATGGCCAGATTTTCGCCCTACGAACCATCCTTGAGCGCGGAAGGGAATACCAGTTGCAGACGCACCATCTATTCGTTGATTTTAGATCTGCTTATGACAGCATTCAACGTGAGGCCCTGTATCAGGCAATGAAAGACCTCAATGTGCCTATTAAGCTCATCCATCTTGTAAACTTTACAATGAGCAATATCGAATGTATGGTGCAGATTCAGGGAGATCTGTCTGAGGGATTCAGCTCTCATGGCATTCGACAGGGAGATTCCCTGGCTTGTCTGCTCTTCAATATTGGTCTGGAAAAGGCTATCAGAGAATCAAAGGTTTAAACCAGTGGAACCATCTTTAACCATATGGTAAAGATCCTGGGATATGCTGACGATATTGATATTGATATCAAACAAACTCTAATGTTTACATAGTTCACTAACCTGTTGAACTATCAACACAACTATGTTGATAAATCTCCAATGGAAGTGGCTCTTGGACAGAATTTAGGGTACAACCTTACAAGAGGGGCACGTTATTACTGGTACTCCCGATCATATCTTACATTTACCCCCACCTATCCTATTATTTCCTAAATTATATGTTTAAATAATAAAATTCTGAAGCAAACATATGAACTTCACTTAGGGACATATCATACCTTCACAAGGTACCTAAAGCCAAAAAGCATTAAGGAGGTAATATTAGCCTGTCTAAGAATTGACCCAACTAAATCATCTCCTGTTTAAGCATTAGTACTTCAATCACTTCATGAATACAGATATATAAAAGAAAGAGAATTTCAAAGATCCAAAATTTATTAGGAAAAATACAGGTTTTTCAAGCTTTGAGGTCTATCAAACATTCTTCAGTAACTGAAAAGGGATTAAGTGCAGCTAAATTAAGAAAAAAATATAGTGTAGGCTCTTAAAGTACCGCTCAGAGTATTAATAAAAATTCAAGCCCCTAAGATCAGAATACTAAAAATGTTACACCCTTGATAAACAGAACACAAAATACATAGTTTCATTCAAATGCAAAATTCTAGAAAAAATCCTTTCATAAGATTTATTTCAATAATATCGATACCTTAGTGCACAAATGCACAATGTCCATTCCTTACTAATTTTGGAAAACTGAAAGTAAAATTTTAATAAGTGCATTATTAGAGTAATAAAGCTTAATATCTTTTGATATTTACTAATTACAGACCATAAAATTAATAATTTTTATTAAAATTACTTAAATTAGACAATATCAAAAGACATTGAGCTTTATTATTGGAGTAATGCACATATTAAAACATTTTTCTTTGAATTTTCCAAAAGTAATAAGGAACGGATATAGTACATTTGTGCTCTTAGGCATTGATATATACCTCCATTTTTTACTATAGTATCAACAATGCAAGACCATAGCAAACAATAGTTTAAGAAAAGGCATCATCTAAACAATATGAAAAATGAGTTATCTTAATCGTGTCACAGAGAATTACTAGCTCCATCGCAGTCGCATTTAAAAAAAAATGGTTTTAAATCAACATTCTAGCTGAGATCCTCCACTCTAGGCATTTTTCGGTGACAATGTTCGGCAGATGTTTAAAGATATTTGAAGGAATAAGCAATGATGAGCTTTGATGACTATATTCTTGCTTAATTAAGTCATTCAAATTGTTCTTTGTCTTCAGATACAAATCTATATTTATCTTCAGAGTTTTTCCCCCCTCTAAATGAATGCTGGTTTTATAACATAATATTTTCTCTTTATCAAATTTGAATCAGCATATGACTTGAATGATAGAGAAAAGATATATATATATATATCCATGTATAAGTTGATATAATTGCGTACTATTTTAATTTTGCTCTCGAATTATTTACAGCTATGAAAGCTGTAACAAAACGATTGAATCTGATCATAAAAGAGAACAAAATCAAATATATGGTTTCCAAAGAAATATGTTTGAGCAGGCATCTGAATTTAACAGTTTGGAATCATAAGTTATCCACAATAATAGAAAAGTGGCAGAAATTCAGAGTTAAAAAATGTGCGCCAATTCAAGTTATCATATCTCAAGGTGAATGAACAAAACCTTTAACCATTATTTAATAACTTTATGCTTTATGAAAGTTTGGAAAGCTGGACTTCCTCAAAAGTGGAAGATAAAAAACTTCAGATTTTGAGAAAAAAGTTATCTGTTGAATCTTGGTTCCTAACAACAGAGAAGAATGGTAGCAAAGAACTGACATTTTATAGCTTGTTCAATAATGGAGCAATCTTAACAGTGATAAAAATAAACATACTTCAATGGGCTGGTCATGTTGCCATACAATGCATACACATTTGATTCCTAGGATAATTTAAACAAATGTCGAGCGGTGGGTAAAGCAAGATTATAAGATAAGATTGTGTCACAAATGACACCAGAAAAGTCGGGGAAACCAACTGGATTGCAACAGCTTACTTAGCTTTTGATGCACGAGGAAGCCAAGATCCACATGCTATAATAATGTTATTTTTTCTTTGATAGGGCAATTTTTAAAAATAATTGCATGTTTAATTTTTCTCATATTTTTTTTTTTTTTTTTTTTTTTTTTATAGGCAATATTTAAGCATTTCAAACCAAATCTTAACCATATTAACATTAACATGCATTTCTTGATAAGTAATGATAAATGGTCGAGATAAAAGATTGAATAACATAATATAATACATTACAGATTAAAAATGCTATGCATGTTGCAGAATTATAAATATTTTCAGATAGCTATTTGATAAAATAAATGTTTGAAAATAGATATATAGCAATATTGTTCCAAAATAAATATTGTTTATTTTGACAAAAATATTTTGTATAATGATGTAATTATACATTTTTAAAAGCAGCATTAACAAATATCTGGAATGCAGTAGCCTGGAAATCAAAAGTCAGAACAAATAGGTCAGTGCCATATGCAAAGGGGCCCATGTTCAGAAAAAACGCATCCCCACTCTAGAGTAAAGTGATTATTAAGATAAGAGCACCTGGATAAAATTGATAGCACATTGGTAATTTATAAAATAAAACTATTAAATAGGTATCTAAAATTAATTTAACAAACAGGTAACTATGATTAATTTAGTATCATAAAGTATTTTAACAAATAAATATTTCTTTGCGGTCAAGAAATTAACTACAAAATTGTTTGCATTGATCATATTATCATCTCTTATAAAAAATAGCTCTGTAAATAAACTTCCACGTCAACTATTTACAAATAATATATCAGGCGTTTATATCAGATCAACATGATCACTTATTGTGATAATTAAAAATATAATCAGAATAATTCAATAATTCAGTAAGTCCAATAGAGTTCATAAAGGAACTAAGGAATAATAAACTAGAACATAAATCTGAACTTGATTATTAGAGGTGATAGGATGATAATGATAAGCTTTTTAGTTTAGCGTTGAGCCAAGATAAAATTAAGAAAATAAAAACATAATTTATGTTCATTTTCCTTAGGTTTTCAGTATTTAAACACATTTAATTATTTTAATTACTTACATAATTTTGACTAATAGACAATGATAATAATAAGATAGCTATGCAATAACTAAATTCAATCCTACGAAAGACGTTTGAAGGGCATCCGAAATTTCGTTATAATAAATCATATACAGAAGAGGCTAAGCATCACAGAATTAGATAGAACTGGAATGTATTCTCATAAAAACAATTAAACAGAACAGAAGCAATCTGGTTGTTTTCTTGTTTTATCTTGTCTTAATAACCTAGACTTTGAGTCTCCAAACTGAATGCCAGATCCTATGCGCTCGGGATCCAATTCACCTAAGATCATAAAAACATAGAAACAACTATTGAATATAAAAATTATTTCTTTATTAAATTAGTAAAATTTATTCATGTTGTATAGTAAACTTTACAAAGATTTAAATGAATTATCTTATTTCTATGCCACACTGTATCACTACTTTCAGATAGATAAAAAAATATAATTATTTAGTTGGCGTCCGCATGATTGTAGAGAAGGATCAATTTAATTAGGGATCGATAAATTATTTGCCACTTCTATAATTTTGTTTTTATTGAAAACTAGTTTCGAATATTATATATTCATCTTCAGTTCTAAAAACAACACAAAAATTCAAAAATAAGCAATTCAAAATACAGTTAGGTATTGTTATACATATTAAATTAAATGTAATATGAATTACTTAAGGAAGAAGTTGGTCGGGGGTTGCCGTCAAAAACTTACACTTTAATAAGTAATACTTATTTATTTTGTGCCAACGTTTTGGCCTAAGTTTTAGGCCATCATCAGGGAAGAGAGGCGCCCAGCCGAGAGACAACCAAGGACTATTGGAGATATTTATTTGGTCATTTAAGCAAAAATCTGGATTGCATTTGAAGGATTTTATTATTTCAAGTTTCATATATACTTAATTTGAGGCTGTTTTCAACATGATGTATTAATTTAACTCCTGAGTCTTTGATGAATTTATGTTTGTTTTTTTTCATTTAAATGAATTGCAAAGTTGGAATTATCTGCCTTATTATTATTATTATTATTATATATATATATATATATATATATATATATATATATATATATATATATATATATATATATATATATATATATACATATATACATAAATATATAACTAATATAAATATAATATATATAAATATAAACACACACATGAACGCGCACGCATGCACGCACACACACAATAATAAGGCATATATATATATATATATATATATATATATATATATATATATATATATATATATATATATATATATATATATATATATATATATATATATTTCTTGTCTTAATTAAATTCATAATTCACAAATGTTTTATAATACTAATTTATTTTACATTTAATTTAATATGTATAAAAATACCAAACTGTATTTTGAATTGCTTATTTTTGAATTTTTGTGTGTTTTTAGAACTGAAGATGAATCTATAACATTTGAAACTAGTTTTCAATAAAAACAAAATTATAGAAGTGGCAAATAAGCTATCAATCCCTAATATGTATAATTGTAAAATTAAGCATAGGCTTTTCAAATCGTGGCAGAGACTAATGTAACTGTTAAATATAAATGTATTCTAAAGATCAATGAAAAGATGGCTTTTCAACTGTGTATAAGGGGTGTTTCTTAAAGAATCGCAGATTTAAATCTAAATTTAAATCGCAGTCAATTATGGATTTGTATATGCAAAAGTTAATAATTTTTTATATTCTTTTATCAAAACACAGTAAAGAAGAAGCCATAGAATAAAATATTTGAGTGGAGCCAATGATAAAGGTTGAGAATCACATAAATTAATAAATATCCCATACATATTAATTACTAACCATTTTGAATTTTTGCAAGAATTGTTCTGCAACATTTTAAGAAGGCTTCTTCCACATTTTCTCCAGATTTAGCACTAGTTTCAAGATACATGAGCTCTGGAAAAAATAAAATATTTTTTTTTTCACTTTTTGAAAAATTTTGCTTCATTATTAACAGTGAAATATAGAACCAGTTAATTTCCTAAAAGTTGCTGGAGAAAAAACCATTAATTACCCCCAGTGACTCTTCTAGGTATGGCAACTTTCATTCACGATTTGAAACTATTAATAAAAAAAATATATGGGGAAGCAGTTTTTAGTAACCATCTAATGTAAGCAAATATATGGACAGAAAATTGTAAGTGGATTTTTGATAAATGGTGAAGATAATGTGCACTGATTCCTTGGTCTCCATTTTGATTTTCACAAGATGAATATTTTTGTATGATTGATGAGCATTAGGAAAGTAACATCATTATTCACCGAAAGTATGCTAATTCAAAAGGCAGTATTAGGATGTATTATAAAGGTCATTCTCCAGGAAAGGGCCAATTGCAGTTCTGAAATTTTTCAAACATTGCCATAGAAAATATTCTTCCAAAAAGCATTTAGAGTGCTCCTTTGCATATTAAAACATAAATATATTCAATCCACAACACAACTGCATGCGTATTTCTTGAACAGGAAATTTTCAAACAAATGTCTTCCATGGGGGAATAAACATTGGTCTTAAAAATTGCTTTCAATATTTTTTCAATACAGTTTTCGTGGGTCTGGCAATGACAGGGGTCTCTCTTTGAAGCTTTTGGGCGTATTAACCAAACGATTTGAGCCAGAAGAAAGAAGAATGATTTATCTTATAAGAACTGTTTTCAAAAACTTTTTGTGCAGCTCGGTAATATCAGCAAGAAGCATTGTTTTTTGTTTTTTCTCACCTTGTTTAATAAAAGTCTTTTTTCCCTGGGCAGCAGCTTGGGTTGTCTTCCTCATCAACCCAATGGATGGAAAAAATTGATGGAAAATATGCCCTTTTGAATCCTCTCTATTATTGCACTTCTGAGGCGATTCACGTATGAGGTAAAGGAATGAAAAAAATGCAGTTTTTAAAAAATAACTTTATAAAATATATACAAATAAAAAATTACAAGGTACAGATCTGTAGCTGTCTCTAAAATGAACCTATTATACCGGAAAATGAAACAAAAATTGACTCACGTTGTTTAATTAAAGCAAGGGAACGAACAAAAATAAAAATACCGAGTCACCTCTAAACAAATGAGACGGTACCTCAAGACAGGAATGAACACGTACACACATGCATGCCCCTTCCTTAAATTGGAAGCTATGACCATCATTTAATACTCATTTAATATTTAAATCCTCACTAGATCTCAAATAACCAACTCATGGGGGTATGAAACAAAACTCTGGGACACTCTTTTAATACCCTGCCTATCGTTTTAAGATAGCATTAAAACTTTAAAGTGAAGAATTTTAGAATCTTCTAACGATACATTTTCAGCCATGATAATACTGAAACGAAATAATTATCCAGTTTGCCTTAGTATTTTTTTTAATTTTCAAAATGTGGCTTAGGACAGAGTGAGTGTAGGTTTTTTTTTTTATTTATCTTTATAATGGCACTATTTTTTGTTAACTATTACTCTACTAATCATATCTTAATTCATAAAAAATTGCTGACATATTCCATTCTCAGAGAAGCCATAAAAGTGAGGGGACGAGCATTTACCCTTTCTAAAATGGCCCATATAACCCTTAACAGACATTATAGGTATTGTGGATAGTATATGTATAAAACTGAATATTAGTTTAAGGATAGATCTAGCATAGATAAAAAAGATGAATAAAGACATAGGAACATGGCTATCACTAAATATTCTTTCAGAGAGACTAAAAATCAAACTACATCTTATGTTGAAAGGTAGCTCTAAATTCTAATTGTCCAAAGTAATTTACCATTTTCTTGGGCAAATTTGCTTGCTTCTAAAAAAGTAACTTGTCTATCATCCTCTAGATCTTTTTTATTTCCAGCTAAAAGGATAATAATGTTAGGACTTGCAAGAGTTCTAGCATCTGTTAGCCATTCACCAAGTGCATTGTAACTTTCTCTGTTAGCTATGTCATAGACAAGAAGTGCACCAGCAGCACCTCGATAGTAACTTCGAGTTACAGACCTAAACATACAATAATCAATTTTCATTCATACAATGGGTATTGAAATAAAATATACAAATATCAGCATATTATCTTATTTGTGTGTATTATCTAGTTTTACAAATACTAAACATGCCTATTTATGAGACATTTATTTGCCAAATTAATTAAATTATTAGATATATATATATATATATATGATAAATTAAGAAATCATTAGGCTTTATTTTTTCTTTTTAATTATGTCAATTAAAGACAAAAGCTAAATTCTAAACAAAATTTGAAGTTTGAAAATTGGATTTAGTAAATTCTGGAAGCGAGTATATTATACAAAATATATATTTTTTTTTATCCACACCTGTCACTCATATCGTGAGAATAAGTGGAGTTGGTATAAATAGTATATAACTGGCATGTCAGACATGAGGGAGGCCAGCACCAATCGGTACCGTCTCCTAGCGTGAGGTTAAGGATTTCACACAAAAAGATCTCATAGCCGGCTTCTTTGCAGCCTTTTCTGATGAGTTCAGGCATGTCCATGGTTGCCATATTTAATAGCAAAAGTACATTGTAATGTCTGTGGAGTTTGCCATGAAATTTTTTGTATGAGGTATGAATATGGTTTTGAACCATAGGTATTTGTGTGTAATACTTTGTTGAGTGTTATTGAGGGAGAGCGTGTTATTAGTCCGAATGTTTTTGATTTAAAAGTCTGTATTAGTCCGAATGTTTTTGATTTAAAAGTCTGTATTAGTCCGAATGTTTTTGATTTAAAAGTCTGCATTAGTCCGAATGTTATTGATTTAAAAGTCTGTATGAGAATATTTTTTACTGTCCCAAAAATTTGTGATCCATAGGTTCATGGCTCACATAAACTGGATGGCAGGTGCCATGTCTAAGAGTGAATGTGATGTGCTGAGTTTTATTTCTCTTAGTTTAAAATAGTACTGTAGCTGTAGTAAGTAATGTTGGAGAATCAGTGAAGCTTGAGTGATATCTGTATGTCTAGTGAGAACACCTATGTCGTCTGTATAGGTTGCAAATATTGAGTTTGGGCAAACTGGTATATCATGTGAGTATCTGACGCTCAGCAAAGGTGCAAGAATTGACCCCTGAAGCACACCGGCCCTGATTGGGTGTATTACAAGATGTCTCTGATCCTTGCCATACATTCAGGAAGATCTAGATGGAATCAGTGCCTGGGCAAATCTGAATAGATTAAGATTAAACGCTATGAAAACTCAGGCCATTCTCATCGGTTCCAATTCTCTCCTTAGATCCAATGCCACCCTCCCTACTTTAATCCTAAATGATCACCCCATCATTTTCAGCTCCTCATTTAAAAACTTGGGTATTATTATCGACCAAACCCTTAGCTGGAAACCCCAAATTTCCTGACGGTCGATAAGTACCCTTAAGTTCCTTCCTCATCTTCTTCCACAACCTACCTATAAACTCCTCGTACAAACGTATGTCAAGCATACGTTTGTAAATTAGTTTTCAAAAATATCAGAGCAAACAGATAGGTCGGTATAAGGAGAGGTTTTTACCATCTTTGTTAGGTTTTGGAATCATCAGTATGTGAGAGTATTCCCACTGTCAAGGGAATTTTTTGTCCTCTGTATGGAGTTATAGATCGTTGTTTAAAGACTACAGCTTTTCTAGCCATATACTGGAGTAGATCAGCAGTGATCAGGCCATGATCAGGGCTTTCCTTAAGGGTAAGTTCTTGATCTCGAGAAGAACTTCAGACAGATTAAAAGCAGTTGGTGGCAGTGTTAATGATAAAGGTGTATCTAGCGTGTCCTGTATAGAATTTTCATTGTCTGGGTAGTCAGTATGTGATGTGAAAGCTGTCGACAGATGATTGGCAATGAGTAGATTTTTAGTTGTCTCACATTGCCCAATATTCTTATCAAAGTGGCGCTGGCACCTTGTGATGCCTAAACAATCTCTTTGTATAACTCCATAAACTTCTATCTTCAATATTGAGATTATCCAAAAATATATCGTAATTCTTCAGTTTAAATTTTTTTATGTGCCGTTTTAGTATATTATTTATTCGGTTATATGTCAGTTTTTCAGATGGTAGTCAGTTAGTCTGCCATACCTTATTAGCTCTTCTCTTGGCTCTGATCATATCACTTATATACTATGGATGGCTCCGTTGGGTAGTACTTTTGTTTCTTAATACTGATGATGCCCATGTAGATTCCTTTATGCTCTTCGTCAAAATTTCAACAGTATCTTCAATTTCTTTTTCACTTTTTATTAAAATAGAAACTGAAAACTTTTGAATTAAATTCGCTTGGTAGAGATTTCAGTCTATTTTCCCTTGAATAAGAGTGGGACATTTTTCCTGTTGGTAACAAAGAAATCTAATGTCTGGTATCTCAAGTCTAGATGTAGGTCAGTAAGTCAGTGAATTTGGCGATATGGTGTTTAGCAAAAGTTTATGGAGATCAGACAGCAAGTTTCTTTTATTAAACATGTTTCTCAGTCACTGTAAAATTTAATAATTAAAAATGTCTTTATTGTTAAGTTATTTTCAATCTGAATCACCAGGAATTTATTTCTTGACAATTGCGCATAAAAAATGAAGCTAGGCACTACTATAAAATTAAATAGTATGAAGAGCTAATTATTAACGCAAAAGTATATTAATTAGGTAATAGTTTCATTAATTTGTTAGCTCAATAATGTGAAGTACTCAAAGAAATTAAAAGTATAAGTTGACTACTTTATTACAAAACTAATTAAATTTAATTAAGAAATTATAAAAAAAAACATTGAAACCTTAACTGTTTTGAATTAGGACATTTAAACTTTAATAAACTAATGCAATAATACTCATCTACAGAGCTAATAAAACATGTTTTTTAAGAAAAAAAGCAAATTAAATAATCAGGTATACTTTTAAACATAATAGATGATTTTGTTTTGTTTTTAATTTGAATTGATGTAATATATAAAAGCTATAATTTAGATATTTCAATAATATAAGTTTAGAAGACATTAATTATGGAGTAAAATTTAATATGACTAGAAATAAATTATATAAATAATTGAAAAAATGCAACTGATCGAATGTACTAATTACGAAGATTTTATATACTGAATTCTGTCAATAATTTAACAGCCTTTACTTGGTTTCTTAAAACCGAGAGATATATTAAAGTTACCTTATTTTTATTTTATTTCTATCGCTGCATGTAATAATTTATTTATTACTATACCTGAATCTTTCCTGCCCAGCAGTATCCCATATCTGTAACTTAACAGTTTTTCCAGCAACAGTAACTATTTTGGAACCAAATTCCACACCAATCGTATGACTGCTGTCACCCTTAACTAAAAATTAATAAAGAAGTAATAAATCCTTAGAACATACGTAGGTCAGACACTTAAAAATATACATAGAGTTGAAAACAGCCTACACTTTTTTTCAATAAACTGATGTAGCATACAGGATTTGCCTGAACCAGCACTGCCTATAACAAGAAATTTGAAAAGAAAATCTAAAAAGAAACAAAAAGAAGAATGTTAATTATTAGGAAGCAAGGTCGAAAAAAAAAATAACTAATATCGCAAATAACAAACGATATCTAATGGTATCCTACCATAAGTTTCTGACATTTCGATATTTGGTATTATATACTGTCAACAAACATAACTGATAATAAAGTTACAGTGATCTCCATTAGCAATCATTAATCTTTATTATTGTTTACATCAGGCATTATAAACCATTACTTTTATTAATTGTTTCCAATTGGTACAGGAGGAAGCATACGATTGATAAGGTTTAACAATGGCTCATTTATCAATATCTCATAACAAAATAATATAGTTATTTTCGAAGTGAGAATTAAGAATTCACTAATATGTGTAAATCTTAAATATTAAAATTTAATATTAGGATTATTTAAGGAAACGTTAATTCGACTTTATTTCTAATCGAATTTTAACTCCCTGGTAGCCTAAAGTCTCCTCCATTAAGTAGAAGGTAGCCATGTTGTTGTATTGGCGTTCGGAATCTAGTTTTGTGCAAGTTTAGTTTCTTTAGTTATAATGTTTTCGTGCATTTATTAATCATATCCTAGTATTATAGTGTATTTTGACATGTACGTTGTATTGAGTTCTTGTGAATATTTGATATTCTGATAATGACAGCGCAGACAGATATACCGCCGGTCCCTGTGACTAAAGTGGTTCAGATCACAAACATTGCACCACAAGCCACTAAAGATCAAATGCAAACATTATTTGGTTTTCTGGGTAAAATAGAAGATATTAGATTGTATCCTACCATTCGGGATGTTTCTGTTCCTGTCCAGTCTAGAATATGTTATGTGAAATTTTTTGATACTTCTTGTGTTGGTGTTGCCCAGCACATGACAAACACTGTATTCATAGATAGAGCTCTTATAGTGACTCCTTATGTATCCTCAACAAATGAAATTCCTGATGAGTACAGAGCGCTGGAAATAGCTGCCCAAGCTAATATAGTTCCTGGTCTTTATGGGAACAATTCTAAATTGCCACCTCATGTAACAAATCAAATTGAAGGAGTTCAGCCCAATCAGGTTATCACAACTCATGATCCAGTTCTTATATCAAATGGACTCCCTCCTTATCCACCACTTCCCATTAATTATGATTCTGTTAGAATTGAAGAAATACGTAGGACTCTTGTAGCCTCTAATTTAGAACCAGTTATTTCAGCACAACAGCTTATTGACTTTTTTGGCACCGCTGGAGATGTAAAGTATGTTCGGTTTTGCACAAGGGACAATGATTCAAATAAATATGCACTTATTGAGTTTTCTGAACAGAGCAGTATTATTAATGCTTTAAAAATGAATGGTGCTGAATTGTTAGGACGCCCTGTGCATATATCTCACTCTACTATCAACATTGACAAACCACAGGCTAAAAGTAATGAAGCTGCTCAAAGGGAAATTGAAGAAGCCATGACAAGAGTTAAAGAAGCACAAAATTTGATATCTGCTGCCATTGATCCAGTAATTGGAATTCTTTCGAAAGAAAAGAAAAGAGGAAGAAGTCGTTCACGCTCAAGAAGAAGATCTAGGTCTCGGTCGCGGGGTAGAAGAAGAAGATCTAGATCGAGATCAAGAGGAAGACGTCGCAGGTCAAGGTCAAGAAAAAGATCACGATCTCGTTCTCGAAGACGTTCTCGCTCACGTGATAGAAGGAAGAGATCCAGAGAAAGAAGGAGAACAAAATCACGATCTAGATCTAAAAGTAGAGGAAGATCTAGGAAATCTAGATCAAGATCTAAATCTAAGAAAAGTGAAAAGTCAAAAACAAGCAGACATAGAGATGAGAAAAAAGATAAGGAAAGGAGTAAAGAATCAACACCCAGAGAGAAAGAGGTCTCAAATTCTGACAAACATAAAGAATCTAATGATAAGGAAACTAATCGGTCCCCAGAAAAAAGTCCCAGAATCAGGAGTCCCAGTCGTGACAAAAGTAGGTCTGTTTCTCGGAAAAAGAGCCATTCCCCATCTCACAAAGGGAGTCGTTCACCTTCTAGAAAGAAAAGCCGTTCTCCTTCACGAAAAAAGAGTAGATCTCCTTCAAGAAGAAAGAGTCGATCAGTTTCGAGGAAAAAAAGTAGGTCACCGTCTAGGAAAAAGAGTCGTTCGCCCTCTAGAAAGAAAAGTCGTTCAGTATCTCGGAAAAAGAGCCGTTCACCTTCTAGAAAGAAAAGCAGATCTCCATCAAGAAAGAAGAGTCGGTCACTTTCACGTAGAAAGAGTAGATCTCCATCTAGAAGGAAGAGTAGATCACCCAGACGAAGGACAAGGTCACCTCGAAGAAGATCTCGATCTAGAAGTCGTAGAAAGAGTAGAACTCCTATCAGGCGTAGAACAAGATCGCCTAGAAAAAGCCGATCACCAAGAAGGAAAAGGAGCCGAACACCTCGCAGGAAACGTAGCAGAAGCCCAAAATGGAGAAGCAGATCTCCATCCTCACCACCACGCAGAAGATCTAAATCTCCTTCATAAGACTAAAAATTTGATTGATTTTTTTTTACAAAATATTTATTAATTGTGAAGAATTTGTTACTCTTCTTACCATAAAATTGTGTTGATTTAATAATTAATGAATATGTTGATAAAACTACTATCTCATTTGTGTTTTCTGAAGATTAGAAGTGGAAACATAAATCAGTTTTATATTTGTTATTTTAAATTCAGTTCTTTTATTTAAATAACAATGTATATTCATAAATATTGATTTATTGTACACACACATTTATATTTGTGTATATTATAAGTTTATTATGGTTTTATTATAAGTGAAATTTACCACTTTGTTTGCCATTCATTTCCTCCCTTTTAACTTACCAATTATGGACCTTTACCTAAAATCAACCTCAGATCTTTTCCTTTTATCTGCAATAATCAGATTTATGTTGGTTGGAAAGTTTTTGAACAGAATCTTTTATTTCTTTTTATTCTTTTAATTCTTTCTTTTATTTTCTTCATTCTTTTAATAAAATAACTAAACCAATCCCCTGGAATATCAATTGTTTTGTTTTTATTAGTTAATTATGAATTGAGTACTTAAACTCCAAGGTATTGATATTTGTAGCTTTATTTAATCAGTTCAACCTAGCTTCTTTTCTCATCCATCTTATACTTAAGATGGTTATACTCAATGATATACCCTCATATCTTCAAGCTATGAAATCTTTATTCAAAACCAAAATAAGTTTGGTTGATAGCAAAGAATTAGTTTTACAATAGATACTTAAGCTGGTCATCCATAAATAAAAAAAAATTGGCAATAGATGCCACAATTTAATCCACTCATCATAAAGGTAAAAAGCTACTAGATTTTCATAGCATGAAAAATAAAAACCACACTAATATTGATAAATCAATTTTATTTTTATGAGCAAATTGCTGATAAAAGAAAGCTTTCTTTAAGAAACAACTTCTTTTTTAAGACCAATTGATTTTTCATTTGACATCTGCATGATGGTATAGAAGGATCAATTTAATTAGGGATTGATAAATTATTTGCCACTTCTATAAATTTGTTTTTATTGAAAACTAGTTTCGAATATTATACATTCATCCAGTTCTAAAAACAACACAAAAATTCAAAATACAGTAAGGTATTGTTATACATATTAAATTAAATGTAATATGAATTACTTAATAATAATTACAACACAAAAAATTGCTTATGTTTGAATGTTTTAGGACTGAGGATGAATGTATAACATTCGAAACTAGTTTTCAATAAAACAAATTTAAAAAGTGGCAAATAATTTATCTATCTCTAGTTCAATTGATTTTTGTTTGAGTAACAGTGAATATATATCAGGCTAATGTTAGAAATGAATAGGCTTATTGATGACAAAATAGGCTGCCTTTTTTATGTTTAACCATGGCCTTAAAAAGTAGTTACAGAAAAAAAGGCATCTTTGTATCCAAGCCTGTTCGCTGCTAGCTTAAGCAGATGATTTGGGCATTGTGGCTTGGTGTTTTGCAGTGCTTGAAGAGGCCTTCAGGCAGTTTAGCAGAGACACAACTTTAATATGTTTAATACTTGTGTGTGTATATATATATATATATATATATATATATATATATATATATATATATATATATATATATATATATATATATATATATATATATATATATATATATATACACACAAGTATTAAACATATTAAAGTTGTGTCTCTGCTAAACTGCCTGAAGGCCTCTTCAAGCACTGCAAAACACCAAGCACTTTTTCCTCGATATATATATATATATATATATATATATATATAAGGTGTGGATAGATAGATTTTAGATATTACTTAGTCCCAATGGAGCCTGTAAACATAATGTACTCCTGCAAAAAATGTGAAAGTAATCAAAATTTTGAGAAAAATCAACTTAAAGAATTCCATAAAACTTATATTGAAGAATTATAAACTTCTTTTAAATTTCAGATAAGTATTTATCGTAGATAAGCCAAAACTTATTACTAGTAAAGATACAAAAACCAAAAGTTATATCATTGTTTCATCAAGAAAAAAAAATTGGCAAGCTTCAGTTGGAAGAATGATCAATCCACTTAAGGGTTGATCATTATTGATTGAAATGGCTGGAAATAAATTCATGATTTGTAACAATTTATTCAGTTATACTTAAAAAAGTAAGTAATACATTAACTAAGTATTCAAATGACATTAAAAATTGAATCTATAATTATAGCAAAATTAAGGAAGAGGTTTTTTAAAAATAAATGAAAACAGGTAAATTAAAAATATATTCTCCTTAAACTTATATTTTGTAAAAATTAATAGCAAGAAATATAACGTTTATGACATTAAAATGCATATTTTTTGCTTCATTATTACAAATAAAATATGTACTAGCACTTTTAGAAAAAAGAAACAGTGAACACTTGAAAATTATGACTTTTCATTAATCACAGCATTTAAGAAACCTTCACAAGCACGAGTACAATGTTCTAAGGTTCTATGGAAAGCCTTTTCTCCTTTTGTATAATATGGGTCTTCGATTTTAAGTTCACCACATGGATCATATGAACCCAGAAGTTGCAGTTTTGCTCTTGAATTGGATGGTGCAAGCCGTTTCAAATCAGACATGTTTTCCTCATCCATACCAAAAATGAATTCAAATTTCAGAAAATCAGATTGCTCAATCTGCCTTGCTCTGTGCTTTGTTTGAATATTGTTTTGTTCGAGAACAGAAATGGCCCGAGAATCAGGTTTTGAGCCAACATGCCAAGACCCAATTGCCGCACTATCTACTAGCCACTTGTCAAAAAGACCCTTTTCTTTTAACAATTTTTGAAATACAGCTTCAGCAATCGGTGAACGACAAATATTTCCAAGACAGATAAAAAGAACACTTCTATCAGAAGTAGCTGCCATCTGTAAAACAACCACAGAATTATAGTTAATTTACTAACAGTACATATAAGGCACTCAGTCGTAAAACATGGTATCTAACATTTTTTGTGAATTGAAGTTTTTGGCAAAATCGGATTCCTTATAACTGATTTCATATGTTGTTGATAGAATCTTTAGGAAATCGGTTTCTTTAAAGTATAATGTTGGTATTAAGTTATAGTAAGTGACTGCTGGTTGAAGGTAAAACATTATAACTAATAAACATTTAAACATTGTAGAAATTTTTCATTTTTTCAGTTACCATGTTTTAGGACTGAGTGCCTCATTTATTGAATAAAATAAGGAATATGGTTTCAATTTCTAATTAACAAGTAGGTAGATCTCTTAAATAAAAACAGGTTGATAATTAAAGTGAACAAAACCGGATTTTGAAATAAAATTAAAATTATTAAGATATAAACATAAAAGGATATAAAATACTGACTATAAATTATCATAAGATATGTAAAACATAAAGTTGCAACACGCAGTATGGAAGCGGGCTAATTAAGCAAGTAGATACTTGGTTCCCAGATAAAATAATAAATACAGTGAAAAATCTTATCTGGAAAATAACCTCTAATAACCTTCCTTTATAGGTTAAAAATTAATTCCCTCTACCCTGATTATAGAAGACTTCTTTAGATAAAATTGGTGGACTGAAAGTGAAATATTTTAAGATAAGATGCGGCTAACATTGCCTTTGTTTCTTTTTAAATTGCCAAATGGTCATATATTTAGAGGGTGAGTTAACTATATATATTTTATTTTAATCATCAATATTGAGGATAATATTATAATTATCCACTGCTTTCCAAAATCGAAGTTTCATCCTGATAGGTTGTCCCGTTTGTTTATTTTTTCATTTTGTTCATTTTTTTTTCTAATAAAGATAAATGGACTAGAGTGAAAACAATAATTCTTCATATAAGTTTTAAATTATTACATTCTTTTACTTATTTTCTTAAGTTTGAGTTTATCAAAAACGTTTCATACTTTATATACATTTAATTCACTATTAATTTATTTCTCGTTATCCTGAGGCATTATTTAAATAAGAAATGACCAATTTATCATTTTCATTTAAATTCGCCTGAGGTATACAATTTATTCATATACATTACCAGAATCCAGAATATTTGTGTTTTAACCAAAAGTGATTCTAATAATATCATCACTTTAACTTCATCAAATTTTTAGTTTCATAATAAACTCAATCAAACAAAAAATTAAACTCATTTAGCATTTATAATTATCTAGAAGTTATCAGTGTTTTTGTGCTGAACTAATTCATTTTGAATTCAAAGCACTGCTGCGTCCTCTAAAAACCCACTGTTTAAGGTAGACTTTCGCTGGTACTGCCCGTGGTTGCGGCCGGCAAAGTTTGCTGATAGTTTACTACTACTCTGACTGAATAGGTAGGGGCATATTTCGCTGGTACTGCCCAGCAGTCTAGATATGATGTAATACAATTGGCAAGCTCTGCCAGTCGCAACCGCGGGCAGTACCAGCAAAAGTCTACCTTAAGGAAGTGCTTGACCAGCATAATTCTGCCTCTTAGAAAATTTCAATGATTGATCTACAGCCTTTGATCTCCTGTTTAACCCGATTATTGAGGTATTTGGCACAAATTTCTCATACAAGAACAATAATATTGAAAGTAAAACATTCTGTTTATATTAATTAAAAAATGTCTGTGGATAACTAGAAAATATCAAGTATTCTCTTGGAATCAATGAATAAGAACAAAACTAACCATTCGTTCAATAGAACCACGGATAATACATAGTACAAACTTAAGGTATTGAAATATTTATAGTCTTACTGATGAAGCATATTCTATAACCAAATGTTACAGTTATATCTGTACTTTAGAGATAAACTATCTTAAGTAATACTATCAAAGTTTTACAGGAGAGCAAAAAGAAGTTACAGATCACACCATATTGCTTGTGAATAGTGGTCAATCTTTATATTTGAAGTGTTGCACTTTTTATTACTCTTTTAGCTTGTTTACGATAGTTTACCCTTGAAAAATATAGTCAGAATGCAAATATGATTATCAAATCATAATCAGCAAAATTGCACTTATGATAGTTTATCTCTGACATGCAGAAGTAAGTATTTATTAATACATTAAATATTTTGTTTTAGGAAGAACAGATTAGTTAAACCTGTGACAAAAAAAGCTGTTGATCTATTAAAAAGAGATTTGGCCGTAGAAGAAGAAAACATGTTTTATCTTCGTCACCCTTTTCTTACTAGAGTAAATATTTAATTTCTCTCTTAAATTGAAATAATCTTCAATTTACTGATTTGTCTATTGGTTTCAGGAACAATCAGCAGGGCATACTAAACATCTGCAAAAACAAGAAAAAACATTACGACAGTTCAGGATCGCGAGAAATGAGAAATTCGCTAAGCACAAGACATTAAAAAATGAGCTGTCTCATTTAAAAGTAAAAGAACAGTGGGAGTTTACTGCCGGGTCTGTGATTTAAGTATTTTGAAAGTTAACTTATGTAATCAGGAACATTAATTGTTGAATTATTTAATTTTCTAAAATAAATTTCTGCAATGCATAGTGTGATCAGTCCCTATAAATATAATCGCTTTACTTTTAAAAACAGGTTATTTATTTTTAAAAATATTTATCTTTAATTAGAATCATTTATCCATATTTTGACTTTTTTTCTGCCCAACTTTTCATACATCCTAATTCTTAAGAGAGCTCTGTGAACTCTTTAATGGACTTGATATTGTCAGAATCATTAAACTAGTAAGACTGAGCTGGACAAGCCATTTAGAGAGAATAGCAGATGCAGAGATAACAAGGCTTATGTGGAGAGAACAGCTACTCTATATGGGGAAAGTGACATCCAAAGATACATGAGGGAACAGCCTTATGTGGGTCAATGATTGAAAAGCAGGTGTCCAAAAGAGAAAAATGGTGGAAGCTCATAAAGGATGCCAGGACCCGACACGGGCTGTAGAGAAACTAATATTTATTGCTATTATTCTCTGCTTATTATCAGAACAAAAACTGCATTACCTCTAACTGAGTTTATGGTACAACTCCTTGAATATATTTTGTTTCATTAGATTAATCAGCATCAGTGCCAGAATTACTTCCTTGCTTTTCAAGAAAGTTTTCATCATTCGAGTAACTTGGTCTGAAGAATAAAAAAATATGAAGGGTATAGGGTGAAAATAATATTAACTCCATTTTTTTTTCGATTTTATATCTGAGAAAGACAAATTGAATAGTTTGTACTGTTCAGCATCAAAACAGTAATGCCTAGTTTTTTAACAGAAAATAATTGTATAATTTAATGATAAAATTTTGAAGAAAAGAGTTGCACTCTTTTTTCCCTCAACTCTTGAAGTACGTGTTTGACAGGTTTTTTGTGGTTATCTCTGAATTTATTAAAATGATCTCTAAAAACAAGCTTATAAAAAACGATGTACCCCATAGGTACGTGGAAACATATGTGAGAACTTAAATTTAAAATGCTGTAATAGGAACTTATATTATCATAACTTTTATAAAAAAAAAAAAAAATTGACAAGAACTTATATTAACTGAACTTTTATGTTAATTCTTTATGTAAATCCTCTAGTAAAACAGTGGAGCACTATGTTACCATTTATAACCTTTAACTTTTTAGATAAAAAAAACTCATGTTAATAAATATGCAGTATTGAAGTTAGTATTGTGTCAATGTTCGGTTTGCAATGAAATAGTAAAAAGATATTATTCTTTTTGTAATTACTACATTGATAATCCCGACTATGTCTGATATAAACAAGGATATTTCATTTCGGAATGAAAGCGCTGCAGCAACTTTAATGTCACCACCAGAGGTATCTCATTTATCTATTCAAATACCACCTTTTTGGAAGCCTGATCCAAAAATTTGGTTTATTCAATTAGAAGGGCAAGCATAATATGTGACCAAACAAAATTTGACATAGTAATAATTTCTATTGACTCAGTAATTTTATCACAAATTTCTGATGTTCTCTATGAGCCATCTGCTAATAATTTATATACGATTTTAAAAGATAGGCTAATAAATAATTTTGCAAACACTGCAACTCAAAGATTACATAAATTGTTATCAGATGTGCAGATTGGTGAAAGAAAACCTTCCCAACTTTTGAGCCAAATAAAATGCCTTGCCCAAAATAAAGTTAATAACACACACACACAATCCTATAAATATATATAACAAAATTCTTAAAATTACTACACCCCACCATTATAAAAAAATGCAATATATGTATTAATTTGCGAAATTGCTTTTCCGTAAGAGAGCACAGCAATGATAAAACACAAGGGGGAAAAATAACAATAATAAATTATGTTTAAATTTTATATATATATTTTTTTTTTTACATCTTTAATCAATTGAAAATGTTGCTTGTCAAACAATTTACAATCATAAAGTATATGTCTAAAATTTTGGATTTGTCCTTCTTCTTCGCATAAGTCTGTTTGTATAATGTTGAACCGTTTGAGATATTGTTTTGTGTTTCCATGTTCTGTCAGTTTGTAATCATTACTGTGTATAGTTCTGTAATTGTGTGATGTAATATGGGGTATAAATCTGTGTAAGCTAGGTGATTTGGTTGAGTTCACTCATATTTGATCCCATCTTTTAACCAAATCAAATTGTAGATCCCTCTTTATGTTTGAAAGCGGTACTTGATGGTATGAGGGCAATAAATCACTTTTTGCCGCTTCTTTAGCAAGATAATCGGCCTGTTTATTACCCTCAACCCCTGAATGAGCCTTTACTCCTTTAAGAGTCACTGATTCCCTATGTTTTGAAGCTCTACTAAATTTTGTCTAATTTGGTCAGTCAAATGGTCATGAATGTCGGAATTATTTACAAAGTCCAGTAAAATTTTGTTGTCTGTATGTATAGTGATGTGTGTGTTCGTTTGTATCGGGTCGTTACTGATGTATTCAGTCACTTTTAGCACAGCAAATTTTTCTGCCTGGTTATTCGAGCAATAGGATTCCAATTTGTATTTTTGTTCCACATTGCTTCCATCTGGTGCTTGGAATAACCATGCACATCCAGTATTCTCGCTGTCCTTACTACCATCTGTGTAAACATCAGTGTTTTCGGTGACCTGAGTAGCACATTGTGATCTAGTCCATAAATTTGCTGCTGGGTGTAGCCAAAACATGCAGTCAGTGATTCTGTCCATTTTGTCTAGTGTCATGTCTTTATAACCTGTCTTTCCTTTCCTAATGTTAAATAAGGTCGTACGTTCGTCAATTTTTAGTTGGATTGGCAAAAGTCCTGTCAATAGAACTGTGGCCTCATATGATAGGGTACGAAAGCCCTTACATATTTTAATTGAAATTAACCTTTGAAGCCTCTGCAACTTTAACAAATTTTTCTTACGTTGTACAGCTGGATGCCAAACATGTACAGCGTAGAGCATCTTAGGAAGTACAGCGCCTTCATAAATCACTTTCAATACTTCCGATCTGAGGCCCCATGTTGCTCTAGCAGCTATTGACAGTCCATTTATAATTTGTAATGTGTCGTTATAAAGATTGTCCAAATGTCTGTTCCAATTTAGTATTCTGTCAAAGAGTATATACCTAAATATTGTAATGTGTCACATTGAGTAAGTCTTACTGAATTGAGTCGTATATCTAGTTCTGGTACTCTAGTATATGTTTTTTGGTAAAAATTATGTATTTAGTCTTCTCTGAATTAAATTTAAGTTTGTTGCGTCGAGTCCAATGTCTAAGCCTTGATAGTATCAGGTTTGCTATTGTCTGCAATTCGCCAAAATCTCGTCATTTTATAAGTAATAACAAATCATCAGCGTATGCTAATAATGTAGTATTTTTCTGTAAATCAGTCTCGAAAACTGTATTTATTAAAATGTTCCATAGTAAGGGTGACAATGCTGACCCTTGAGGAGTTCCCAAAGTCAGTTACTTATCAATATAATAAAAATTTGTCTGAATGGCAAGTTTTCTATCAGTAAAATAATTTTGAATGATTTGGTATAAGTTTTTAGGACAGTTATAGTTTTTTAGATTAGTCAAGATCGCAGGCCACCAGGCGTTGTCATAAGCACCAGCAATATCCAATGATACAACTAATAAGTTATTGTTCTGTCGGAGTGCGCTAGTGATATGATCGGCCAGTTCACTGAGAGCGTTGTCAGTTCCTGATTGGGGTCTGAATCCGTGCTGGTGTCGGTCAAGTATATTATTAGTATTAAGATTATGCATTAACCTGTTTTTTAGTATTTTTTCAAAAATCCTGCTCATTACAGAGAGCATACTCAATGGTCTAAGTGAATATGAATTAGACTTAGGAATCAAAGTTAATTTACCCACTTTCCAGCTATTTGGAAATTCTTTTCTTACAAATAAGATTTTATACAGTCCAGATAACAATTTTGGAAAAGTCTCAGCCATTTTTTTAATCATACGGGAGTCTACTTTGTCTATTCCAGGAGCTTTCTTGTCATTTACTAATGATTTACAGTACTTCATAATCACGAATGTCTACGTCATCGACAGTAACAGGTAGGGTAAGTATGTCTTCTCTCATTCGTCTATGTTCGTCACTGTCAGTGTTTAAATTATCTTCTTTAATTATCGTACTTAAGATAAGAGACAATGTTTCTTTGGTATCAGTTTGAACAGTCGTTAGTAAGCTATGTGATTTTATTTTATTGGTGGCAAACTTATAATGCCACTGCCACACGTTAGATGAATTAGTATATTCCTTCCAGGACTTTAATTTAGATTGTTTAAGTAAAAGTTGACATTCCTTTGTTGTGTATATACATAACAAAACCGACTATTTTTGTTATAAAGACCTCGATCCTCGCCACGCCAAAACTCCTATTATTTGTAGAGCCGTTACAATATATGTATACATTTTATCCTCCTCTTACCCGACCCACCCTTCCTCATGAGATTGAATATATTTTGTTTCACTAGATTAATCAGCATAACTGCCAGAATTACTTCCTTTCTTTTCAAGAAAGTTTTCATCATTCGAGTAACTTGGTCTGAAGAATAAAAAAAATATGAAGGGTACAGGGTGAAAATAATATTAACTCCATTTTTTTAAATTTTATATTTGAGAAAGACAAATTGAATAGTTTGTACTATTCAACATCATACCGTAATGCCTAGTTTTTGAACAGAAAATAATTGTATAATTTAATGATAAAATTTTGAAGAAAAGAGTTGCACTCTTTTTTCCCTTAACTCTTGAAGTACGTGTGTGTATATATGTGCATGCATATATATATATATATATATATACATAACAAAACCGACTATTTTTGTTATAAAGACCTCGATCCTCGCCAAAACTCGTATTATTTGTAGAGCCGTTACAATATATGTATACATTTTATCCTCCTCTTACCCGACCCACCCTTCCTCAAGAGATTGAATATATTTTGTTTCACTAGATTAATCAGCATAACTGCCAGAATTACTTCCTTTCTTATCAAGAAAGTTTTCATCATTCGAGTAACTTGGTCTGAAGAATAAAAAAAATATGAAGGGTACAGGGTGAAAATAATATTAACACCATTTTTTTAAATTTTATATTTGAGAAAGACAAATTGAATAGTTTGTACTATTCAGCATCATACCGTAATGCCTAGTTTTTGAACAGAAAATAATTGTATATTTAATGATAAAATTTTGAAGTTTTATATATATATATATATATATATATATATATATATATATATATATATATATATATATATATATATATATATATATATATATATAAATGTAATATAAATTTATATTACATTTAATTTAATATGTATAATAATACCAAACTGTATTTTGAATGCTTATTTTTCAATTTTTGTGTGTTTTTAGAACTGAAGATGAATGTATAACATTTGAAATTAGTTTTTAATAAAATCAAAATTATAGAAGTGACAAATAATTTACCAATCCCTAATTACAGATAATAAGTGGAATCCGAGGAGGGACATTGTTCCTCTGTAATATAGATTCAGTGCAGTTTATTCAATTTTTGTTGGTATTAATCTATATAGGGAAAAAGGAGATACAAAAATTTGACTGTCCAATCATTGATAACATTTTGTTGAGCCAATACCCAATGTATTGTGAATGGTTACAAAGGGAAATAGATGCAGGAGAGGAACTTAAATATACAAGAAACAGCAATGATCATACCACTTATTTTCTTGAAATAATATTCATTTTTTCCTATCCTAAGTTGTCACTAACACTCAGATTTTAGATTTAAATTGGGCTGCTTCGGTCTTATAACAGAAACATATTACAATATTTATTAACCCTAAGGACTTAAAGTTAACCCTTATGACTTAAATAACGTGTACCAAGTTATTTTATAATTACAACTATGTCGTAGCGATGCTCAACTCTACATGAATGATATTTCTAATTATTAATTACTTCTAATTGGCCAATGAGAAACTAGAATACCAAGTTTCATTAAACATTAGATTTTTCTATGCTTGCAATTTACATGAATTACAATATTTTTTCAGATTTATTTATAATGACGTAGTTTTTTGAAAAAGGCTTAAACGCCCAAAATTCGAAATTTAGGTTTCAACTTATTATGGGACATAAACACCATCTCTATCAATTATCGCTCATGATATATATATAGGAAAAAAAAAAGTGGAAATGGTCTAAAAATCGACTATTGACGTAAGCACCAAATACTAACCGCTCTCAATCATCACTCTGGTCTTAACCAGAAGTCTTAAAAATATATTGTAATTATAAAGGTTTTGTCACCTTAATAAACTCCTACTGTATACAATAAATAATATAATTTAAAACAATAGAGGTTGCTATTTGGGGAAAAATTGTTTCATGTGTTTCCTATAGTTTGCTACACCGTTTTCAAAAAACGGCAATAGGTTTGTGCCAATACAACCCATTTGCATTAAAAGAATATTTTGTAAGATTAATTATTGAAAATTACGTCTACTATTGGAGCTGAAGTTTATTAAAAGGAAGAAAATATTAGTAAAACATATATAAAATCGATCACAATAAAAGAAGGTGAAATTGGCCAAAGATGATCAATACTTCATAGGACAGATGAGATTTTGTATGTATGATTGTGTTTTATGGGAGATAAAAATCCATTAAACCAAATCTGAAGAGGTTTAGCTTACTGAATCAAACAGCTTTTTAATCAACATTTTATTAATATTAAAGCAATACAAAATATTGAAAGAAATTGCATTTTAAATATAATATGGTAACTTTTGATTTCGTAAATTACTAATTACACTTCACCCCTAACAATACAAAAATGAAAGCTCATATAAATATATGTAATGGTAATTTAGTTATTTAATATGTATATAATAAAAAACTATTAATAATCATAAATAAAAAAAAGTAAAATGTTATTATAGTAGACTGCATTTGTCTTATTATTTATTTTATTGAATGTGATACATAATTTAAATTTTAGCCTCACTAATCAGTTAACATTTTTCATTCATGACTATTGTCATGGATATACAAATAACATATAGTCTACTATAAAAATATATTTGATTAAAAAAATAAAATATTCAATGCTCTATAGAAAAAGAGAACACATGAACAGAAAAGAGCTTCTAATACTGGCTGATAGGGTGCTAAAAATAATTAATACTGTTAGTGCCTATGATAGAAATAATTGCCTATTTGGCTAATAAATTAGGTAGAGTGGATTAAAATACATTATTGTGCCGGACCATTTAAAAAATAAATAGAATACCATAAAAAATCAATGGATATTAGCATGATTCAGAACAGACTATATACCATCATCTCACTCATAACACATATAAATGAGGCAATAAATAAAGTCCTAAGCATATTTAAAAAATACAGGAAAAATAAAGTTATGCTTAATATACTCAAGTACATAAATATTTCATTGTTTCATTTATTATTATAGTTATATATCCTTGATAAATTGAGTTTATTAATTAACAGAGCTAATATCAAGGATTTGTTCAGGAATTGAATCAACCGATGTCAATGGTACAACAGTGTGTATTTGTTACATAAATGTAACAAAGGCCTTGTGCTAATCTTTGTGCCATGCCAGTGGATTAGAAACTACTGTAGATTTCAAAAGCTCTTGCCCAGAACTTATTCTTTCTGCAAAAGCTGCAGCAATAGGGTCAACACCAACTGTAGTAACAGCAATTACTTTGTCACCTTTACAATAATAGCAAGCATATTTCAAGTTTTCCAGGTCTCCTCCTCCAACAGTGTCATCATAAGCTTTGCTATAACCTTTAATTTTGTTTTTATAATTTCATTAGTAAATAACAGTATAAAATAAACAAGAGATGATTATCCAGCAAGGTCTATGCAATTTTAATTACCTGCATATCTGAAAGATGTGCCAAACAGCGTTGTCCAAAAGAATGGGACAGTTTTAAGAGGAGTTGCCTTAGAGACCATGTTTAGAGCAGCTATGCGCCCATGATAATGTGCTAGACCCCAATGGCCTATAGCAGCATGTTTATTGTCATATGCCAACACAGGAGCTTCAGCAATGTCACCTCCAGCAAATACTCCAGCACAGTTGGTTTCTAAAAACTGATAAACATTTACATTAATGACTAAAATAACAAATGTATTCAAAAATAATTTTTAATATCTCAAGTAATTAAAACAAATTAAAATGTTAATATTACCAAACATAAACTAATTGAAATGCAACTGGGAAGGGATAGAGATAAAAAATATTTAATAGAAATAAATAAGTGAACTCACAGAAAATAAAAATAATATTAACAGATGCAAAACTGTTTATTTCTAGTAATAACCATGATTTAATTAATTTACATTTTATTGTGTTAACATTTATTTTGCACAAATAAAGGTTATTATATATTATATGTTTTTAAACAATACATAACTGCCAGCAGTAGAGTAAATATCACCATCATCTAACAATAAGGATAATTCATTTTAAACTTACTCAAGTGTAACCGAATGAAACTACACCTACTTTTTTAAAATACTAGATTGTTACAAAAGTCTTTGTGCATTAGTATAGCTTTATTTCAGATTACATATTTTAAACATTATTGAATACTACTCTTCAAAATAAAGTCCATTATTTCAACTACTTTCATCCATCTTTCTGCCAGTCATTGGATTTGATGCCACTCCTTTGGTTTTGAGGCAAAGAACTCTTCGAATCCAAATTTTATGTCCTCATAATTATCGAAGATCCTAACTTTTCAAAAATGAGCCAGATCTAAACAAACCATAATCTGATGGTGCAATATCTGGGCTATACGCAGTATGAGGCAAAACATTTAATCCTTACAGTTCTGATAATTTTTCCTTGGCCAAACGAGAACGATGTGCAAGGGCATTGTCGTGCTGCAAAATAGCTTGGTTCCTATTGTCCAAAGGGCACATTGCACTCAAAACTGCATAAACTGTGACTAGCTACTTAGATATCACAAAAATTTGCAATTTTTTTTTAATTGTTTTTTATTTATCGGCATTTCAATTTTAACTTTTCCAACAACCATTTCTTAAACAAATTGTTTCTATGTTTTCTTTTTGTGACATTTTTATTGTAATTGGATATATTATAAGCAAAATTATAGAAAACAATCCAAGCGAAAAATACTGGAATCGATCGATTTTCTTAAAACTTCATTGATACAATTAATATTGTTCTTAAATTATGCCTCGATATCACAGGATTATCTATTTAAGAATAAAAAGACATCTTCCTGTACAATATTTATTTATTTTGCAACCGGTTTCGGTCTCTGGACCTGCATCAGGCTAATATGTATGTTAAAACTTGCAACAGTCCTCTATTGTTTGCCAGTAGAGCAGTCTTTGTCAGTCCTCTATTGACAAACAGCGGAGGAGGGCTGTCGAATGTTTCACATACATATTAGCCTTATGAAGGTCTAGAAATCGAAACCGCTTGCGAAATAAATAAATATTGTAAAGGAAGATAACGTCTTTTTATTCTTATTCTTAAAGCAATGTTGTTTCTTCCTTGAACAAACTATATTCATTCAATATTTAATTTTAACAAAATATTTTTTTATATTCCAACTAACCATATTCCTGCTTAGTTAATTACTAATAGTATTTAAGTTATGCTTCGTGAAAGTTCTCATTCTCATTTGTTGAGTGGTTTATGAAAAAAAAACATTGATGTTTTTGTATATAAATTTTTTTTTTTTAAATCAATATTTTTAAAAACAGCTCAAATTAGGTATAGTACTGTTACTGGCAAGTTGAACATGGAATCTGAAGTCAATTTTGTAATAATTTTTTTTTCAGATCTACTTAAATTGAAGGATGGACGGACGACTTAAAAGTTTAAGGAAATAGTTAGAAGAAAAAAAATTAATTAGAGCTTATTTTTTATTCTTTAATTTCAAATTAAAAGTTTTAAACCTAGAGTTAGGTTCGACCAACACACAAACATACTGCGGCCAAATGAATTTATTGGGAGCAAGCTGAGATACAGCCTACATACAGACGGTTAAAAACTAAAGATTTCACATATGTATGATGCCATTGGCCTTCTGAGCATGTTATATAAGCTCATCTTTACTGCATAGCTAAATAGCTCTTAATTACTAATTGTGAAGAATTCAGTCAGGCTGCAATGAAGAATTCAGGAATAATAGGGGAAGAGAAATATCTAACTTGTACTTTCTATTCTAAACTAGTTCTTAAAAAATTGAATTCAATAAAAACCCTGGCTACAAAAATAACTTTTATTTCTAACAACCTCATTCGTCTTAAGGTATGGAATGTACTTGCATATCTACTTAAGTGTATTAATGGATTGCTAGAGAAGCTAACACCAATGAATATTGCAACTTGGTGTTGTAGTTGATGCCTTCCATACCCAAATGAAAATTAAGACTCTTCTTCACTCAATACACTAATTTACTTTCTGAATGTTTACAAGGTACAGGTGAAAAGGAGCTCTCTGTATTTTTACATACACAGATGAACAGAACAGAATGTACTAACAAGAGGCCGTAACATGAAATGGAAGGCACCCGACTACTACACCAAGTTTCAATATTCATGGGCGTCAACTTTATTGGATTAGATATGCAAGTACATTCCGTCGCTTAGGACGAATAGGTTTGTAAGATATAAAAGTTATTTCCGTAGTCGAGGTTTTTATTTTTTATTAAATTAAATTTTATTTTAATGTTTCTAGTTTTTCAAGTATAGGCTATTTATAATTTATTACCGCATGGCCATTAACTTACAAATTATATGATAGGAAACATCAACAGAAAGCCGAAAGTACTTAAAATATAATGAAATATTTTTTCAATATTTTGAGCTCAGAATGTTTCAAAACATTCACAGGATCACAACGAGTAATTTGACCCATCAAACTAGAAAATCCGTTGAGCCATTGGTTCAAAAAATATTTCCTTAAATGGGCAGATTTAACACATTTATGGGATCACAAATAATAATTTGAGCCATTAAACTTGAAAATCGGTTGAGCCGTTCGCTCAAAACATTGTTAGATACCTACTAATGGTCAAGGTAAACACATAACCCTCCTTATAGCTTCGTTTTAGTCGGGTAAAAAGTGATTAAAATCTTAAAAGCCCAGATGAACTAACTCTATTTCCGTAGCATTTGCTTATATCATTTAGCATTGGCTCAACAAATATTTCTAACCAGTTTGTCTATTGGTTAGGTTAGGTCAGTTTTCTTATGAATATAAAGGCATAGCTAAGAGGAGATGCTAATGTCTTTGTAGAGCTGGAACAGTTCGCTATTTTTTCTTTGCCGCCACTGACCATCCTCACATACAGCCCCCAGAATTCTCCTAAGAATTACTCACTCCAATCTATCAAGTAGGTTGATATTTTTCTTGTTGAGGGTCCAGGTTTCTTCACCGTACATGACTACCGGTCTTATTAGGGTCTTGTACACCATAAAATTGGTGGAACGGCTAACAAGCTTGCTTCTGATTAGCCTTGAGATGGAGAAATAGTCTCTATTCCCAGCTGTTATTCTCTTTCTAACCTCTTCTTCCTCTTCCAGATTATCATTAATGATACAGCCCAGGTATTGGAAGCTTCTCACTATTTCGAAGCTGTAGGAGCCTATTTCATAGTGACTCTGTCTCTGATCTAGCCTTTTGTTCAATACCATGATCTTGGTCTTCTTCTCATTTACGTGTAAGCCAATCTTTTTTGCTTCAGCATCCATTGCTTTAAAGGCCGTCCTTATCCTCTGCGGGGATCTACTAATAATGTCAACAATGTCAGGAATATTTACAATATGCCAGAACTTGGGGCATCTCGGTAAATATTAAACAGGAGAGGAGCTATTGGATCCCCCTGCCTTAGACCACTTTTAACTCCAAAAGGCTCCGATAATCCAGAACATTTTACTTGGCAGATTGTATTCTCCATTGTGCATTTTACTAATCGTATTAATTTGCTTGGTAATCCCAGTTCATGCATGGCTACTATGAGCTTACTCCTGACTATTGTATCATAGGCTGCCCTAAAATCAATGAACAATATCCAGGTCATCTGCTGATAATCCTTCATCTTCTCACACATTTGCCTAATAGTGATCAATAGTGGACCTATTGGGCCGGAAACCACCTTGATAGTCACCCAGTTTCTGTTCCACATATGGGAGGATCCTGTTGTAGAGTGATATGGAGAAGATTTTATATGCAGTAATGAGCAAAGTAATCCCTCGATAGTTGCTGCATTTTGTCGATTCTCCCTTTTTCTTGTACACGGGCACTACTAGAGCCTGATTCCATTCCTTAGGTATGCTTTCTCCTTCCCATATTTAGGCTATCAGTTCCTGAAGTTCTCTGGCAACTTCATGATGCCCTGCTTTAAACAATCTGTGGGTAGTCCATCATTACCGGGTGATTTATTATTCTTCAGTTTATTGAGGATATCTTTGATGTCCTCTACATCGGGTGGAATGGTTTCCAAATCCTTTTCATTCGTATCCAATGGTAACTGTGCATGGTCTTCCTGGCAGATTTCCGCACCTCTGGGGTTCAGCAGGCTTCTGAAATGCTGTTGCCACCTTTCTAGTACCTCTTCTTCCAGCATTAGCATTTTACCCCAGTCACCTTTGATTAGGTTTCCTTTCCTAGTTGGTTCACTTCTAACATTATTCACCGATGTGTAGAATTTGTGGGATTCGTTTTTGCTTTTTGAGTTCTCCATGTCCTCAATTTGTTTCCTTAATGCCTCCTTCTTCTTGCTTCTAACCAACCTCTTCGTGTGCATTCTTGCATCTTTGTATTCCTTGAAACTGCTGCTTGTTTTCCGACTAATCCATATTAATCTTTTTTCATTCCGTTTCTGGATTGCCTGTGTGCACTCTTCGTCAAACCAACAATGAGGTGGATATCTTTTCTTTTCTCGACAAACTTCTTTTGCAGCATAAGTCAATCTTATCCTGATACGCCTCCACCTGTTTTCAATAGTTTCCGAACATTCACCAACTTCACTAACGCTCATGACTGACCCAAGAAACGTCTCTAGCACCCCCTAGAGACGCAGTTCCTGACTGCTAGGTAGCTAACCTAGCACCCCCTTCTTTCGTCCTAAGGCACTCTGTGTTCCACTTCTCACTCCGGAGCATTTGTTTCTTGGTGGCACATTTTATTTTTGGTGAAGTTTTATCAGCACTAAGTAGTGATCGGAATTTACGTCATATCCTCTATAGGATCTTACATCAATCACGCAACTAAAGTTTTTGGTGGATACCAGCAAGTGATCAATTTGACTTGCTGAGGTGCCATCTGGAGTGTGCCATGTTTCTTTATGCACTTTTTTAAGAGGGAACATAGTGCTCATGACTGCCATAGATTTCACGGTTGCAAAACTTACCATCCAGGGTCCATTTTCATTAGTTTTATGATGTAAGCCATGCGCTCCTATGGTTGGTCTCAGCACCTTTTCCTTCCCAACTTGAGCATTAAAATCTCCTAAAAAGATTTTCATATCATAACTGGGACAGATACTATAGGCAGCTTCCAATTGTTCATAGAATGTATCTTTCTTCTCTTCTGTGGGAGCGTGAACACAAATCAAACTAATGTTCCTGAACTGACCTCTAATATATAGTTTGCACAGTCTCTCATTAATTGGTTGGAAGGGATGCATTCCCTAAATTCTAAAAATAACTGTTATATAGCAGGCAGTTTTCTAAAATTTAGCCAATTGTCAGTTGCACATTGCAAATTTTAAAGGTGTATTCTTTTTAATAAGGAATCCGTGAGTAAGCGGAATGCGACCAATTCTCAGTAACAACCTATTTTCTACGGCGGTTCTACTTATTTTGCAGTTCGAACTTTTCCAGGCTTTAATTCCTTTTTTGATACTTTTTAATTTGTTGGGTCCCTCAGTGGTTTCCCAAAGCTGATCCCAGGTCCTCTTGGCCAGGATTTTAAGTAACTTGCACACATGTGATTATGTGTGGATACTAATTACTTTGGAAGATGATAATGCTGCTTCCTTCGCTGCTTAATTCACCACTTCATTCCCTTTGATCCCTACGTGTGATGGTATCCAGACAAATACTAACTTATTGATTCAGTTTTTCATCATAAAAGTGAGATTGAGTTTTTTTATGACAATGTCTTTAGAGTATGTCAGTAAATGCCATCACAGCAGATAAGGAATAAAAACATATGAAAAATTTTCTTCTTCGCACTGAATAAGATACAGTGCTGCACTAATAGCATAGCATTCAGCGGTAAAGTTGCCGGCTGAAGATGGAAGTTAATATTTAATTATGCTGGATTCAGTTGGAATGGAACACCCAACGATACTATTTGTTTTGGAGCCATCTGTGTAGATGTACTTACTATTGCTATATTTGTCTTTAATTTTTTGATATTCTGTTTAATTGGTGAATTCCAAGGTACTATTTTTATATTACTATTAAATCTGTATTTGGTCTACCATAGCCTTTGCTCCATACTGAATGATTTTATCTAATAATAATGATCAAAATTTCATTCAAATAAAATTTTCAATTCACAATAATGTTATATAATAATTAATATTCGTGATATGGTAATACAAAATAATACACATGGTAATACTGCATAATAATAATATATGGTAATACATAATAATGCTCATGTTATGGTAATACAAACTTTTTTTCTAAAATTATTAACAATTCTTTACAGGAAGCCAATTCAGGTCTTCTTGATTTCTTGATAGAACTTTCAACTGTATTCATATGACTTTTCTTTCTGTCTGTAGACATTGTTTCTTTCAATAATTTATAATTTCGCTTAGTTCCTTTCTTTAATTGTTCTATAGCATTTGACTTTAACGAGTCATTTCAATTTCTTTCTTTTCCTTAGGGTAAGAACTTCAATTGTTTTATCTTTTAGAATATTTTAAGTTCCTGTCACCTTTCTTCAATGATATTAGCATAGTCTATTTCCGCGCTGATTTTCTATTTAACTATCATTAACTAGCCATATTTTTTCTGCCACTAAACTACCTCTACCAAATATAGATTTTTTAAATTTGTATTTTCTTTTATTGTTTGACCTTTCCTTCCAAATGATGCTACAAAACTGCCCCAGAGTTTGAACCACTTCTTAGTTCAGCTAGAGTTAGTTTTAAGTATTAAAATAGGATCAGAGCTAGTTTATAAGTATTAAAATTTTGATATTATCATCTTTAGTAGGAGTATGAACACTAATCACGAAAAAAATTTATAATTCTTATAACCAAAATTCTTTCATTATTCAATCAAGCATGCAATATTGTATTTTTCACTATAAACCTTATACTATAAAAATATGTACCTAATAGGGCTTTCTATTTATTTTATTTTTACAGATTTAAATTATATTGCTCCCTTTTCCTAAATTATGATATGGTTACCAAGCATTAAAATTTAATTTTTTAGAGATAAATTATTATTTTACATAATTAATTATTCGTATAATAATCCATTTGTTATCAAAAATGATAAAGTAAATTTGATTAATCTCTACAATAATATTAAATATAAATTACCTGATTGACAAGAACTGTACCAGACGGGCTTCTGTCAACCCCTGAGCCTTCTAAGTATTCAGTAGCAAATGTCGAACCAAGCCCAAGAATTACCACATCGGCAGGTATAGTTTCCCCATTAGAGAGAACAACACCTTCCACCTGAACAAATTATTAAAATATCAAGTGACCAAAAACAATTTAATTTTAAAATTCCTTGAAAGCATGCAATGAAAACAGAATTAAGAAAATAATATTATAAATTGTACTGCTATGCTGGACAGTAATTATTTGTGTCTATAATATAGACAAATTACTCTGATTAAATTAATTAACATACTATAAACAGATCACTATTGCTGGTAATTGATAAGTGTAATAGGTCATTCATTTATGAATGTGCCCTTCAATTTATTATGAAACAGAATTTCGTAGTGAAACTAGCTGAAGTTTCGTAGTGAAACTAGCTGAAGTTTCATAATGAAACTAGCTCAAGTTTCATAATGAAACTAGCTCAAGTTCCTGGCATTGCCCAGTTTTAGTAAGAAGTCATTCAGAACACAGTTAAAATGCTTTATTATGCAAAAAATTCAAATCAACTCGCAGTTTATAAGCTTTCAGAAAATCTCCTCCTAATCTTTAATTTATACCAAATCAAATTTATACAGTTATTTCCTTCTTATATTGAACATAAATTGTGCAAAATTTTAGTAGGAAGTACCTAATTAAGAACTGGAATAATTCAAGTAATTATTTTTTTTAAACAATTTTTATTAGATCAGAATTTTCTAAACTACATCATAAATAGGTTTGTAAAATATTGTTTAGCTTTTCAAAATAACGAATTAAAAAAAAATTAAATAAATTGGATTTATCCTATTCTGCTTTAATAAGGAATAGAGGTAGGTTTTTTGTTTTATTTTTAAATTTATTTATTAATTTTTTTTTTATTTAGACAGCGACCTTCCTCTTATATTGAAGGTCAAGAGTGAAAAATTTCATCCAGATCATAATAAAACTGCAATCATATAAAATATAAACATTAGCATCTACGCTAGTAGTTACAGTAAGTGACCTTACCAAGGCTGTACACAGAATGGAAAGGCTTAATTTAATGGATTGAAGGAAGTCATGAAAAATTTAGCTAAGATAATGATTTAAAGTGTATTTTTGTAAAAAACCAAAAAGTGCAAAATTTCACTAAGCAGCGGGTATAGTCAATAAAATAACTCATTTATTACTACTAAAATAAGTAAATTCCAAATTACATAAAAAACACATGTTACTATACACGAAATATTATAACTTTTAGAAGAAAAACATCTAAAACCCAAATTGCATTAGTGTATGTAAACTAGTGTAAAAAAAAAAAAAAATATCTGATGTGGGCAGCACAGGACTTCCTTGTACGCCATTTAAACTATAAATCGGTGGCTCAAAAAGTGATCCTGAATTTGGTTACTAGTTTCCGAAGATCGCAGTATCTCAAAAACAACACTCGGCATGCGGCATCCATCTATTGACATACAAACACACAAATAGGGAGGAAAACCAGTATTTTACACTAAATTTTAATACTTAAAACAAGTAATAAAAATATTTAATTGGATTGGAAAGCAAATTGCAATTGTAACCTTTATTACCGAAACATATGATTTATGTATTTAATTTAAATATAATTTTTGATGTAAACTTATTATGACCTTCAAGTACAGTACCATTTTCGGCTCATTTTAACCAAAATATAGTAAGTACATTCACATCAATATAAAAGTCCTATTTTCCAATTTAGACTAAAATCTAGTATGTTATTTCAATCAATATATAAGTTAAAAATACCAAATTTGAGAAGTTTTGCAAAGTATTTTAAAATAATTTTTGATGGAAATCAATTATGACCTTCAAGTAAAGTAGTACTTGCGGTGATTAAGCAGTGACCAAAAAGGGAGGTTCACAACTAGATTTTACAACAATCCTAAATACAAAATTTCAACTTTCTACAGCTAACCGTTTTTTAGTTATGCGAAATACGAACGAACAAACGTACGTACAGACGCCACTAGGAACCAGTCAAAATGGATTCAGGGATGGTCAAAACGGATATTTCCATTGAAATCTAAAAACCGAAAATTTTCGCGATTACAATACTTCCTTTACTTCGTATAAGGAAGTAAAAATGGAAGGAATAACATAACTTAAGCTGAGATATAATGAAAGGATTTTAAAAAATTGATCGTAACAATAAAGACCCTTTCTGTAACAGAATATTCCACAAAATATGGCTCTCAAAAAGTGTAATAGCTAGAATATGAAATGTTAAACAGGATACTGTGATACGAGGGTGATCCCTAAATTAAGGTCCCTTATTTTTTATTAATTAAAAAAAAAATTGATTTTCAATGATCTTTACTTTTATTTAAAGCTCGAATATTCACCTATTTTTCTACATAATCCCCATTTCGGTTGATGCATTTTTGTAGACGCTGTGGCAGCTTTTGTATGCCCATGTCATACCAGCTCGCTGCCAAGTCCTTCAGGAATTGTCGTTGACTCCAGTGATTGTTGTTTCATCTCTGGGGTGAAGTGAAATGCCTGGGTTCATCTCTTGAGTCCTAAAAGTCTTTGTTGTCTGCATAGCAGTGAAGAAACTCGCGGGAAGAATCAACACGTTGCCACTTGTGATCTTCTGTCAGCATTCGTGGAACCTATCGAACGCAAACCTTCCGATATTGCAACTTTTTCGTTAAGATCCTGTGTATGGTGCTTTGGGACACCAAAATGTAAAAATCATCCAGAGTGATCTGTCAATCTTCACGCATGGTTTCTTCAATCTTCTTGACTGTCTCATCTGAAATTGAGACACCCACTCCTTTGCTCATCATGAATTTCATTACGACCTGCTGTAAACTCCCAACACTTTTGAACTTTCAAACATTTTTGACGTCCATCCTCAACTTGCCATACACATCAGTCAATTGGCGATGAATTTCGACAGGTGTAATGCCTTTCCCATTCAAAAACTGTATAACGGCGAGCTGGTTTGACATGGGCACACAAAGCTGCCACAACATCTACAAAAATGCATCGACCAAAATTAGGTGAATGTTCAACCTTTAAAAAAATGTAAAGATTATTGAAAATCTTTTTTTTTAATTAATAAAAAATAAGTGACCTTACTTTTGGGATCACCCTCGTTCTAATGCAACAAAAACTGAAATTATCAGTAACATTACATTATAACTCCAATATGAGGAAATAGCCATTATATAAGAGGCAACGAAAGAGAATTGACACAGATCGTACCCCTCTACAAAGAAAGCCATGCCTTTTCCCTCCACCATGTTGCTTGATACATTCCACTCTTATGTTAACTGTAATTTAATTTGCTTGTTTTAATTGTTATATTGTTTAATTATCATAGTTATAGTTACATCTACATTATACTTATAAAATATTAAGAATTATAAAAATGATTGACTTTTATAATTCTAACTTTTGATATTACTTCCTTCTTTATTGACTTTTGTTTGACCTACTAAGTTCAAGGGTACTAATATATTAGCTGAGGTTAAATGTTGCCAGGTGTATTATTTATTCATTTGTTCAACATAGTGACCATAAACTGCCATAATTTGGATGAGCACATTTTTTAGATTTTAAATTAGCAGATGTTCATTACCATTACATTGACAATTCAAATACATGTGGTTAACCTATAAAAAATATACAGTGAAAAAGCTCATATAATATATCTGAGTTTAACAACTTTTGATATATGGGCCATTATCATTTAGATTGGATCTTTGGGCATTACACATCACAGCTGAATTTTTTTTTTTTTTATATTTTCGTCCTGAGCATTTTTTTTCGTTTTACTTATCTACTGAATTGCTAAACTGTAGAACATTATGCGAGTTTGATGTTTTATTATTTTATAAATGTAAAAAAACATGTGTATGGTGTCCCCTCTGTTACCTTTTAATTTTTTTAATGGTGGAGATATTTCATCACAAAATGCAAACATTTAGTTACTACCTACAAAAAAAAAGAAGAGGAAAGCTGAAGCTTCAATTTGCTGCAATATTGCATAATAACTTGTACATTTTATTTAGTAAGAATACTAGTTTTCACAAAAGTGCGTTATGGAGGAGATAATAAATAAAAATACTCACCATTATTCCATGTTCTTAGAAGGAAATATTTAATGTGACTGACACAATCACATAAAACTCTGCACAGGCACTGAGACATTTCAGGGCAAGCAAAGAGATGGAACGGTTCCTATCCCGTCTCCAACTTCCTCCCTCTAGTTCACGCACCGTAAAGGAATGGACAAATCTCTGGGACAGCTGGATTTTGCATTATAGCTCAGGATTTGAAGTTATGATTAAATTAAACATGCAAAAATTTAAAATTCCAAACGTTTATTTGCAATATAATCGGATTGTAGTTTAAAAAAAATGTTTTAAAATCTATAAAGTGCAATGCGATACTAATGGATTAGATAAAGCTTAAAGTATTTAAATTTATTTAAAATAATTCACTACTCAAGGCTGTATTGTTGAGATGATAATTTATTTAGATTCAAACAAATAGCACATAGCTTGCGTAATATTTCCAATATTGCTGTATTTGGCCTGTCAGTATGGTTTCAAAGTCTCTGGACAGCAAATTGACGCATTAAATGATAATGACCCATATCTAAATGCCTAAGATTATTTTTAGTTCTGAAAAAATACCTACATTAAAAAGAAAAAAGTAAATAACGATGGCTGTGAACTGTAAAATTTAAGGCCCTTTTCGTCAATTATTGGTTTAAATTTAAAAAAAAATCGGAACCATAAAAGTATTTTGCTGTCACCTGATAAAATATACTAGGTTGTTACAAAAGTTCTTGTGCATGAACACAACCCTTAATTCCAACTCTCATAATTAATGCTGTAAGAATGTTTTTGTTCCTGTTATTTATGTCAATGTTTACTTTCACTAATCCTTGTGACTTGAGTTGGCCATAAGGGCGCATTTCCTTTTTTGAAACGCACGTGCAATGTCAGAAGAAAAAATCGTGATTCGCAGTCTTTTAAGACATCACTGGAAAAAGTTTAAGCGCAAAGGCAGCTGCCGAAGAAATTTGTTCCATTGAAGGAGAGTCAATTATCCATCGAAATACTGCCGCAGTTTGGTTTAGGCATTTCAACAATGGGAATACAAGCCTTGCAGATGAACCCATATCAGGTCACCCCCTCGATCATTGATGATGACGTTCTTCTTGAATGTGTGAACCAGGACCTATATGCAATTACTCGTGATTTATTGGCTGTAGTAGGTGCTTTTAATGCCACAGTGGCTCTTCATCTAAAACACCTGGGCATACGAAATTTAACCCTTTCGCTGCTATGAGCTTCTATAGTAGTCAAGCGGTTGCAGTGCCCCGTGTGCTATGAGCTTCTATAGTAGTCCGGCGGTTGCAGTGCCCCGTGTGCTATGAGCTTCTATAGTAGTCCGACTTGTTTTGCGTCTGACTGCTACTGGCTGATATATTAGTTCTTCGACTATCGCCATCTGCAGACTATTTCAAGAAGCAGCAATGTCCTTCAAAGACAACAGAGGGCGTGGGAATTCATTTTTGTCAGTTATAGCTTCCTTCTATTCGGCCAACCCTCGTACCTGCTCCGTCCCTTTTTTTATGACCATATACGGTTTCTCTTTACCTGACATTTTCCCTATTCTCTTCAGTATATTTTCTGCTTTGGTAGTGAATAGTTAAGTGCGTAAAGGTGTCAAACAAATTTATTCTGAAGAAGAATTATTAGAGCTTTAGGCGGGTGCGAGTGAAAGTCTTCTTCAGATTACGACGAGGAATATGAAGATAGATCCCAAAATGTCTCTGTTGGAGAAAGGCCTGGAACTAGTGGGGTTTCAAGGCAATTATCTTCTGAGGACGTTGATAAAGATAAATGCTAAACGCAAAAAGTATTCCGCACATGGGGCACTGCAAGCGCTAGACTATCCCGCACCACCGTATCCTCCCACCGCACGAGTATTCCGCAGCTAAAGAGTTAAGATCAAGGTCCAACCCACATGACAGAGGCCCAAGCCCAGTAGCGAGTTGATATGGGCAAAATTTTGTTTAAAAATCCGAACGATGACAGGTTCTGGAAACAAATTATCACAAGAGACAAAAAGCGGATATTTTAAAAAAAACCCTAGCAAACATAAGCAGTGGGTATGGCCAGGTGAAGTTGCACAACCGGAGGTTTGCCAAGATCGGTTTGGGAAAAAAGTGATGCTTTGTGTTTGATAGAACTTCAAAGGTGTTTTGCATTTTTAGCTTGTTCCTGATGGTCGGGCAGTGGACTCAAACATTTACTGTAAACAGCTAGACCATAATTTTATTCACATACTTATTTTACATAACAAAACAAAATATATACTCTATTTTTTTATACTTTATTGTATATAGTTCCATGTAACCAAGAAAACGTAGTTTGAGACAAATTATCAGAGGAATTAGTTAATTATAATGTAAAAAAAAAATAATAAAATGAGCCCATATATATTACTTTTAGGGCAGGACATTTAAAAATTGCCTGTTGCAGAGAAGTGTCCGTTAGGAGAGATTTCACTGTAATTATAATTAAATATAAGTAATATTATTAAATATATTTATAATTGAACGAGAATATATTTCATTTTATCATGCTTGAATTGCGTATTTTTCAAGATTCAAAATTTCGTGAACATGAGTATTATTATTACTCATACTCTTAATTATGAGAATAAAATGAATCATAACAATCCCTTATCCTTGTCACACCGCCCTCTTGATGAAAGACCAGGGGCGAACTGTCAAACTTATTACAGTTGAAATTGAAACTCGGAGTTATTTGGAGCTGGAGCACTTAACATAAGAGAACCTAGTAGAATGGCGAAGTTGGAATGGTCGGAGCTAATACATTATTTTAACATAACATCTCCAATTCACTTAGCTACAGATAGAACGAGCCGTGAAAGGTGAGACAGAAAATAAAACAAGTACGTGCCAGATATTCAGAGTTAGTGAAAGGAGGATTTTTCTAACTTTCTAGGAATCAAGGTGAACAACGACGACATTAACCCTTCTCAATATTTTATACCATTCTTGCCAAGTACTAATGGAAAAACATAATTATTAAACAAAAAACTAAAAATTACTGACGACTAGCTTTTTTTCCAGTATATTTCCCGATGCGAAAAATTCAAGCAGAATTCCCAATCTTCAAAGAATTCAAGGCTGCTGGACACCATGTTGATAGTACAGTTTTGAATGAGATGAGATAAGTGTTGTTGCAAAAAGGTTAAAAATTTTGTTAACAAAAAAAAATAATGAAAGTAAAAGTTCATTTATTTACTACAAGACAATAATTCTTCAACTTGTCCAATTTCAAATAATAGCTGGGTTTGAGAGGAGTCGAGATGGGCGGAGCTACAGTGGCTTGATAACCAATGTAGATGGAGCAGAACTATCTCCCCCATTACCCGTGTGGTTTCTTTTATTGTCTCGTTTATAGTTTATTGTTCCCTAGTTTTGAGTTTGCAAACTAGAGAACAATGAGGAATTAAAATATCATTTATATTCAGCTGCTTAAAATGATATTTAAATGCTTAATAGAATCTATTTTATAGGCGACAATTATTAAACTTGAAAATAACTTCTACAGGTGTGGTTATACTTTTCAGTACAATTTGGAGATGCTATGCCCACAACTTAATATACTGGTCAGTAATTGTTAGGATCAGAGCCACTGATTTGAAATCTCCATGAATCCTACCTATGCACTTTTTCAAGAGGATAAGTTGAGGCATTTGAAGGGGGAAGGAGGCTCAACTGAGACTGACAGAAAAACTACCAACTTGATTGAAGAACTAGTGACATTATCTTTAAAGCTGTAGGTTATGAAGAATTATGCATGACTGATCACAGTACAACTCCAGAAAGCAGTGAATTAGATAAGTCTAGTTGTTTTCAAAAGATCTCAAGCCATGGATTTTTTCTTTTAATGATTGAATTAAAATTAAGCTCACCGTCTATCTGAATGTATGAAATAATAGTAATAAAAAAATCTTTAAAATACAAATAAGCTTATTACTTTGGTTTCTCCTTTGATTTCAGTGATAGTCCTCGACATTTTCAAATGAACACCTTTGTCAGTAAATAATTTAGCAATTCTACTGCCTACTAGAGGACCAAGAGATTCTTGGAAAGGTGTTTCACATCTTCCAACAACTGTTACACTCTTACAATGACTTACACAGTAAGCAGCCGCTTCCATACCTATAAGAATGAAATAAAAATTAATACTGGAAAGAAATATTGTAATCCTTAAAATAATAGAATGTATAAAAAAAAAAAAAAAAAAAAAAAAAAAAGACCGTTTCAAGGGTTAAAATGAAATTTACTTTTTTCTTACATAAAATTTCTTCCTACTTTCAAAATACAGTCCATTATGTTCTTGGTTAGTTGCCATCTAGAAGCAAGCTGATCGATTCTCTCCAACGTTTTACCTCCTCCAATGTTTGAAATGTTTTCCCCCTAAGAAAGTGAGCCATTGCTTGTAAAAGATAAAAGTCGGAAGGCGCAAGATCAGGGCTATATGGTGGGTGCGGGAGTAGTTCAATGGCATCCATTTCAGCAAGTTTTTGGGAGCATATTTCCGGACGACGTTCGGCTTGCTGTAAGGTGAGCTCATGTAGGAACTTCTGTATGCTCTCTTCTCTTTATCTAATTGATGAAAGTGATAATTCACATTTGACAGTGACAAACCAAGTTCAGAGGAAAACTGTCGAGTACTTTTTATGGGATCATCTTCAATAGCGTGTCGTAGGACCTCGCTATCCACAAGCTGCCTTTCCAAGTTTGTAACACCACTTTCAAATTTGACGAACCTCCTACTGCTCATAAAGATTAGATTCCTCTTCAACTTCCCGTATCAAGCGCGTGGTTTCGGTGGCTAAGATTTCCTTTTCCAGTAATGTCGCAGAATTACTTGAATTTCATACCTCAATGTCATTTTGATTGAAAGAATGCTAAAAACGTACTGAGGCTCACAGAGAGACATGTTTACTAAATGATTCAGTATAGTATTAGGATTAAAAAGATATCAATAACAACATTACAATACAGAGATGTAAGAAAAAAATAAACTTCATTTTAACCCGTGAAACAGTCATTTTTTTTATACACCCTATTATATGCAAGAAATGAGACTGAATAACATTTTATAGGTTATTATTTTAAAGATTATTTAGTATTTTAGGGGGTTAATAATCTTAAAAAATACTAATATAAAAAAATAAAATTACTATATGTATTTTCGTTGAATTTATTAAGTGGAATAAATAAATAATTGCTATGTTTTGCACATTTTTTCAGCTGTTTAAACTGTCCTTGGGACAGGTTCTGACTCTTGAGGAATTATTAAAAAAATTGAAACATTGTTCAGCGAAAGTACCACTAAGAATTTTAATAAAAAAATGTATCAAAACAATAAAGATGCTGAAAAATGAGGAAATGCTGCAGAAAGGAAAAGAAAATATTGAGCCAACGTGTATGATAAAATAAAAAAAAAGAACATGTATAAAAAACTGAATATCAGAGGACTTACAGGACTTGTTAAATGACCAAAAAAAGGACTTTTTTAAGAATTATAAAAATAAGAAAAGATGGTGAGGGAAGAAAACAATAAAAAATTAAATAGTGGAAAGAAAACCTCAGAAAAAAACTTGCTTAGTAGCACGTCACTGAGTAATATTCACATTCTGACAATAGCCAAGAATACACCGAAACATGTTTTTCTATTATAATTCATCTATTCTGTTTTCTTTTTTCTTTCTTATCTACCTTTCGCTTTTCTTCATCCCTTTCTACCTCAACAATCAATGTCCCATGTTTCTTATTACCCCATTGAGGATCCCTTAAAAGTTTCAATATGTTATCATCACATAGCAGACCTAGTCTTTTATCACTACTATATATTATTACGGTAGTATAGATCCCTTTTCCGGCTCACAGGAGCGATGGATTTTGACAAGTGAGGTATCAAAAGAAAGAGAATTTCACGGGCCTCATGCCCGAATATGTTTACAAACACTTTTAATGAGTGGGAAATTTTATATTGTTTCCCAAGTCCAACTCTAAAGGGCACTGCTATGTATGAATACTACACATAGAAAATGTTATAGATGGATTTAATTGCCTAACTGCTAAATTGAAGAGATGTTTTCCAGTGGGGTAAGCTAATTACTTATTAAGTATGAAATGTAACTTCAACATAGTCATTACAAACTATGAAACTTCACCAAATCTGTATATTAAATAAAGTTTTATGGTAATATTATATTGTTTCCCTAATATCGCTTACACCTCGAATGTATTAAGGATTAGAATAAGCATTGATATCTAATGCGAGAATTCTCGCCCGGGTATACCAGTTAATTTATTATTTCAATTCATAAGTACTCTTGTGAAACAAATAATCTATTTTAATTTAATCAATCTAAAGCTGCATTTAAAGACTGCAAATAAATACATAAACAATACATTAAATACTTTAATAATGGTATAATAGAAAGCAAAGGGTAAGAGCTCCAGATTCTCCAGTTTTGAAAGGAGACTGGTGACTTTATTGGCTGTGGTGATTGTAGAGATGGCCTCGTTCTGCTTGGAACCATCACTCACCTCATTTCAATTCTCATGATGGTTTGGTCAGGCATGGTAAGCCGGTCTGTCTAAGTTGAGTTTGCCAGTAGGGGAAGGGAGCTTGAGCTCCCTTTCCCCAAATGTTGTTCATACCTTTTTATTTTAATTTTCCTTACTCCTAATGTGAATGGTTTTCGAAAGAATTTTTTTTCAATTTAATTCTGATTAGTAAAAATTTAAAAATAACTAAACATCAAAAGGGAGCATGAGTGGAGGGGATTGGGGAGAAGAATGTTGGCCTACTGTTCTTTTATTTAAGTAATGATTTTCTCATTACTTCACCGGAAAGCTCAAGTAAGAAATTCTACTAGAAACCATAAAATACAGTTATCCTGATTATCCAAAATGATTGGGACCAAACCTGTGGAGACCATTTTGCAGTAAAACAAAATTATTCTTAAAATAAACTTAAATTACATATTATTATGCGAGATTGCACAGTATCCCACTCTGATGCCACTTCAGCATTTGATGTAGTGCTACATTAGATAGCAATGGGTAGAGCTGGGTGGCGGAAGCTCTTAGAGTAGGCCAAGAACCACCCCCAGTTTGTAATACCAACTAGATGGATAGATACGTTAGGTAGAGTGACTCCAGCAGACCCACTTACCTGAGACGCTGAGGTAATTTGGCATATTCACAAAATAATTTAACAGATTTTTTCAAACCAATGTAATGCAGTAATTAGTTCAGACCAACTCAGACATTGACCAATTTGGAATTCTCAGAAATATACTATAAATTAATTAGCACCATTGTACTTTTATTGTAACCTTAGTTCTTTTTGACTCCAGAGAATATATTCTGATTTTGATTTTGGATTAAGTTTACTGAAATTTACTGAATAATCGGGACTTCACTTATCCAAATATGATTTTATTTCTTCAGTCTATGAGCAAAGTTTATAAAGTTTGCACACAAACATAACATTCATAATCATAATGTATATATGAAATTTTAAAATATACTCACATATGAATTGAATTCAGTAATATCTGAAAAAGTTGAGAATAAAAAAATTGATAAATATGACATTATTTTGGTAATGTCCACACAAAGTACATATTAATTTAATATTAATATTAATTAATTTTATTAAATGAAAAAAATGCACAGATCAGGCATATTCACAACTTTAGATACATTAATAGCAAATTACCAATGAATGATGATCCAAAAATAACAACAATGGATTCAGACGATAAAGCAGAATTAATATTACTGGCATCACTTAAACTTCTTAAAGTAAAGACATTATTGAGGTTGATACCAGGTAAATCTATTTTCCTCGGCCTGAAAAAAAATAAAATAAATATATATTAAAATCTTTAATGTAATAACTGAAGGTCAACGATAAAATTTTTTATATATATTTGATCACATTGAAAAGTATTTTCATCAAGCAATTAATATAAATAGTATTAAATTTTAAATGCATATAAAACAAATTTAATTTTTAAACTTCTTTCAGCCATTTTGGGAAGAAAAATTCAACTAAAATAAGTTTTATAAAATAGGAAGCATTTTTTTTTTTTAATTAAGAAAAATATTGAAACTATTAACATATTTCATTGAATGTACAATAGTATGGTTATAATCAGACTGATGAAACTTGTAATAGAACTAAAATGGAATAAGACAAAACAGAAGCTCAAGAGGCCACTTTTTACTTTTCCTGATCTATATATCTATACTATTATATAAAAATGAAGTTTGTGTTTGAATGCGCTAATTTCAGAAACTACCAGTCCGATTTAAAAAAAATGTCTGCGTTAGATAAGCCATGCATTATATACTTTAGGCTTGATAACATCACCCTACGACCCACAGGAAAGGAGCAGTAACTAAAAATCAATTACTATGAGAAAAAGTGTCTAAGTTGCATATGTTTCGTTGTCATGACCACTTCATACCCGTGGAACCAAGTTGACTACATAAACCTTTAATTTTAGTGTGGATGTAATTTAAGGAAAGTTAGTATAATACTACCTGTTTCTATACTATTATACTTCAGGTAGTATTTTACTACCTGTTTTTATTTATAAATGTTTATGTTTTATATGATTAAATTTTCATACTTTAATAGTTGTTACTCTCTTTTTTTCTTTTTTTTTTTTGCATAACTCTGATGAAGGTCTCCAACTTTAGTCAAAATGTTGACACACAATAAAAAAATAAGTTTCACCTATCAGTGTTTTTCGTCAAAATCGACTTTACATAATCAAGTTTACACTTTTTTTTTTTTTACTATTTTCTCAAAAATGGCTCCAACGATTTTGATGAAACTTGCCGAAAGTCTTCTTCTTAAAGTGCTATAACTTTTGATTTATTTAGTATATAACTGAGAAAATGCAGGGAAAAAAGTTATGACGAAAAGAAAATTTTATTTGCACATAACTAAAGAAGTATGTGTTTTATGGTAAATAACGTATAGAATAGTATACATATGAAAGGTAATGAAATTCTCTAAAAAACAAAAATTATCTAAATTGGACCAGTATTAATAGCCAAGATACAGTGCCATTGAAGTGGCCCTTGATATAATTGATTTTACACCTTTTTACAATTTTCTCAAAAAAAGGCTCAACAGATTTTGATTAAACTTGTTATAATTATGTACAATTGAATGGTCCTTAATATCAGCTAGGTCCCATCCTCATTGAAATGGTCTGACAGGACTTAAATGCCAAATTTTAAAAATGGCTTCCTTTAAAGTAACTTTTGTTTTGTTTATTTAAAATAATTAACCATTTTCCATTGTCAGTAGTAATAAAAAATGGGTAAATATAAACTATGAAAGAATTTGATAATTACTAATAAGTAATATAGATGAGATATATTGCGCAGTAATATAGATGAGACAGGTGGGAAAAAAATATGCTAATTAATTGTTTAATAAATATGCTGTTATAAACCCACCAACACTCAAACTCAAGAATCAATATGCACTCAGGTCTGCTATTTATTCAAAATATTTCCAGGTGTTGAAACAATAATATTGCCCTCCATTTTAACATTTTTGAAAACTCGCCTTGTTTCTTAACATTTCTATTTCATAGATTTCTCACCAATTTGCCATTTATGTAACAATCAGTTTCTTTTATAATTACCCTGTTAACTTGGAGGGAGAGGTCAGTATATTCGATAGTCCTATTTTAAAAATTAATAAAAATGAAAAAAAAAAAAAGCAACAATAAAAACCTCATTAATCTTTGATCCATTATAGTTATTTATGATTAACCTCATTTGAAACATACTTTGGGTACTTAACCAATATAATGATAATTACTTGGAACCTGTAGCAAGAAAGACTGAACTATAACTAATAGACTGCCCATTATCTAGCTCGAGGTTTTTTTTCTCAGCATCCAGTTTGACTACTTTAGAATTCAGCATAATGTCTATGTCATGTTCCTGCAATTAATATAAAACATTGTGATATAATAAGATTTATGTTCAACTAAAATGATGTTATCAAATGTAAAACAACATAAATGAAATAATTAGGGATTGATAAATTATTTGCCACTTCTATAAATTTGTTTTATTGAAAACTAGTTTCGAATGTTATACATTCATCCTCAGTTCAAGGTTTAAATGGATTATATCAAACAGAAAAGTTTGTACTGGTTTCTTCTCGCATTCAACTAACAATAATAATAAATGAAATAACAATACTGGGAACTGGAAATATTTTTATTTTAGAAGCCTTAGTGCTGAACATCTTCTTTGGACTAAAAATTATTTTAAAATTTTGCTCGTATTCAAACAATTATGATCTGAGAGATTTCAGATGGGTACTAGTTAGAAGTGAATAGGAGACTAGTAGTATTACCAGATCTACAGGACAACCAGTCCCCCACCCCTCGTGTTATCACACAAAACTTGGTTATTGTTCCTTGTCACTACTACCTGTGTTTACAGACATCTGGTTTTCTTGGAATGGCAGATAATTCATCCTGATAATGACTTTATTAAAAAAAAAACGGTATAATTAAAACATTTAAAACTCGTAAGAAATTGATTTTATTTTTATATTTGCCTGTATTAACTCATGTTTAAATATATTGAAAATCTCACAAAATAAAACAGTCTATTAAAATCTCCATTGTTATAACATTAAAACTTTAACAATTATAATAACTGTTGTTTCTTTATTATTTATAGTAGCAGGTCCTCATGTCCAGATGTCTCATGTCAGGGTATTCCATTTTGGAAGCTAAAAATATTCAATGAGAAACTAAATTTTTTAAAAATTATTTAGTTATTTTTATCACTGGTGATTGACAATTATTACATATTTCATGCTTGTTGGCAATTATCAGTTGTAGATATTTCCAAAAGAAAACTACAAAATATGCTTTTATTTTAAATTAAACGGGCTAAAGCTGGCACTCTCCTGCCATCCTCTACCCAGCCGGCTAGCCAAATCTCTCGGACTACAATAATAAACATTTTATTCTTTAGGCAGTAAAAAAATAATAATTTTTATACTGAGAAATGGCAAATAAATAAGTTCCATACTGATTCAGAGAAAGCAGATTCCAAAATAAAGAAGATAAAAGATTAAATTAATAAGAGAAAATATAATAAAAACTTATAATTGAACATTAAAAATAAATTTTCAACATTGGAAACAATTTTGGTATACTACCTTGTAAAATGTATCTGGCCTTAGTTGTATTTTATCGATACTAAGATCAAGCTGCTTACTAAGTTTGATTCTGTCATAAGGGAAATATTTTTCAGCACAAATCATAGTCAATGTTCCAGAAAAACCTTCTTGGCGTAAAGTTTCAGCACAAACTTGACCAGCAGGCCCTGAATTGAAAATAAATTTATACAGATTCAAAAGTTCCTATTCTTTATCATCAGTTCATAAATCATAAATAAAATTTAAACAACACTGATATTTCACAATAAATGTCAGTGATTACTACATATAAATAGCTTTTTTACTGCAACAATGAATCCATTTCATAGAGTAAAGTACAGTTTGCACATTTTAAATATCAGGAAATGAATTCAAAGAAAAGTTGAAGAAAACTCATTCATTATAAAAATGAAATAAGCCCTCTGTTTTAAATTGAATAGAAATAGATTAATTCCTCAATACTAGCTGATTCCAATGAAAATATTTAATTTTTCAAAAATAGCAATGAATTTTGATCAATAAGTTTAACAAAATTAGAATCATTCCAAAAATGTTAATTTTATGATTTACATCTTTTAAATGACAAAAATTGGGATTTTATGATATTTTTAATAAATAATCAACCATTGATTAGAAAAAGGACCTCTAGTAACCCCAAGAGAAAAAAAAAATTATTAATAAAATTCTATACAAATTTTATTTTTAAAATAACTGTTGCGGTGTGCGCATCACATTACTTTCTCTTACCATCCTATAATAATAATCTTTTTAACATAATTTTAAATTGTTCACATAAACACTACCTGAAATAAACTCAGCAACATTCACTTATTTACATCTTTTCTCACGAAAGTACAATAGAATAGTTTTTTAAACAATTTTAAGATGTTATTCTATAAACTATATATTTTAGGTTTGTCAAGCTGAAAATATATTTTAAAAGTTTCGGTTTGGTTTCCATTAAATAATATTAAAGTATAAATTATTAAATTAATTTCTACTTTTATATTCTTACATTACATTAATACAGAGTATATTGTTGACAACAGGATGAAGGCTTGATGGAAGAAGGTTCGATCGTATCCGTCTCCTTTCGGACGCGCTCAGTTTTGTGTCTAGGCTCTTTTGTCCTTACAAGATATGCTGTATCTTTGCTAATACTGGTCCAATTTCGATGATTCTATTTTGTTTTTTAGAGAATTTAATTATCTTGCATATGATCATATACATAATTTACCATAAAATGCATACTTTTTGAGTTGTGCAAAAATAAAATTTTCTTTTAGCTATAACTTTTTTCTCTTCATTTTCTCGGTGATGTACTAAATATATGAAAAGTTAAAAAACTGTAATAAGAAGTCATTAAGCAAGTTTCATCAAAATCGTTAGAGCTGTGTATGAGAAAATTGTAAAGAATTGTAAAATCGATGATATAAAGTGGCACTTCCGGTTAGTCGATTTTGACGAAAAAAGTTGCTGTAATATTACATGCATATACCTACCTTAAATACCTAATTTCAGTTTCACACAACTTTTCGTTTTTTAGCTAAGCGGTTCACATACACACAGACAAAAAGAACATTTTGTGATACTTGGTTATTTGGACTCAGGGGACCTTAAAACGAGTATTTCCGTTAAAAACTTGAATTCGAAAATTTTCACGATCACTTATTAAACTTATTTTTTTTAATGGTATAGTCAAAAAGTCAATTTGGTGGTAACTGCACTAATAAAAAAAAAAAAGCGAAAAAAAACAACCACACAATTAAAACATTTACCTAGTTTAAAATTATGACTAGGCAAAATTTATTTGTTCTTGATATATTTCATTAAAAAATCTTTCAGGATATAATTCAATAAACATTACCTTTTTCAAAAGAATCTTTCACTTTTTTCATTATTAAAACCAAACACCACTCAACTCCCACTTACATTGATCTTGCAACTTAAAACAAGATTTATTTCAGAGCTCTATAGAGGGAAAAAGCTTATAACTATGAAAATTTTCTCTTCTGTATAGCACTTTATTTATTTAATAATTCGGCTTATGATTTATTTATGTTGCCGGAATCTGTTTTAAAATGAATTGCTTCATTTAAGTTTTCTGTAATGGTTATAGCTTCCAGGAGGGATTTTATTTTTTCCTTTATGTATATTTTAAAATCTTGGAAATTAAAAATGTGACCATTTTCTGAATGGTGTTGTATCAGTGCTGACTTTTTGCTATATTTAGGATTATTCTTGTTATCATTATATGTTGGTAAATCCTATCTTTTACATATTGACCACTTTCGCCATATGATACTTCTGGAGAATTTAGCAGTTAATTTGTTTTACCACTCCAATGTTTTTATTTAGTCCTATTTTATCGTTCATGTCATACAGGTTTTCTGTACAGAATCTATAATCAGACACATCATAATTTATAAATGTCCTGCTTAAACTTTGTGATAACTTATTTACATAAGAATAATTTTTATGTTTAAAATTGTTTACGTTCGGTGATACTTTGATTATTCATATCATTATTAAACTACTTTTTACATTAAAAACAGATTTCCATGTTTTATTTATTATATTTTTTGGATAAAAATTATCCAAAAATATTTTGAAAATTTTTGTTTTTATTGTTTTGATTTTAGAATTGTCAGTTATTTCAATAGCTTTTTTGATAAAATTACTGATTTATTTTCATCTGATGTGGATGATTTGAGCGGTAATTTAATATAATGACACTTTCTTTTTTGGTCCATTCTGTTATCAATATATCTTTTTCCCTATTGATTTTTAAATCTAAAAATCTGATTTTTTTTCAATTTCTTTCGTTAACTTAATTCTTTTATAATTATTTAGGGTATTACATAAAAAAATCTGTTTTTTCCTTTTCAACTAAACATACAATGGTATAGACATAAGACAGAGTGAGTGCAATGGGCAAATTGGGGGTGGTATACAGGTTGGACTGCAATAATTGTAACTTAATGAACATAGGTGAACATAAAAAAAACTTCAAACCCGAATCAAACAACATGTAAGTAGAGAAATCATGAAAAATTTCGAGTAGCTGCTCAACTGTGTTGAGTTACCGAACCACACAGCATACCGGATCAATTGGGTAGACAAGGGAGATTGATGTATAGGAAAAACATGGAACAAATTAAATCAATAAAAAAGAAAATAGGCCACAAGTTGACAAAACAAAGCCAAGGCCTAATGCAAATGGTGGTGTATAATTCCCAATAAGTCCAGAATAATGGTTTCTGTCATTGTATGCAACTGATTGTTTTCAATACCACAGACCTCTAAAAAAAACACCTGTTACAAGCGAGATGGTTGCCCCTACTTCTGAATCAATGCCCCTTCACTGAAAATTGTCTTTCGCCGAATTCCTCTCTGTACTTCTCTTTAAGATAGGGAATACACTTAGTATAAATGTTCTCCTTCTCTGCTTGTATTATAATGCCTAGGGTCCTGATCCTTTTGAACCTTATTTCGGGATATACTATTAGTGCTTTTTTATTTTATGCAATAAACGCTAGAATATCCACAAATCTTGTTGAACCTTCGGTATCTAGGCAAATCACTTCCAGAAAACGTTTATAATTTCTCTTTTCAAGCAGTTCGGCTACTTGCTTTTTAATGTTATTGAGCCAGCAGGTGACAAGGAGCATGTTATTTGGATGTTTTCTGAATACATGAGCTGGAGTTTCTGACTCTTGACCACATTTGCGGCAGAGGGACCCATCAGCTCTATTTGTCTGGCCTACGGTTCCCGGAACTCTACGGAGAGGAGCATAGTTTACATTCAGTTTTAGGGATTGCCTAACTTTTCTCATAGTTAGAGCTGCTTCTATACTATTTCCATCAATCCCCAACAGATCAATGCACTCTCTAACATCATCTCTCTAACCTCATACTGGTCAATTTTTGGGAAATTGACCAATGTTGAAGAGATGCTTCCCATTGACTCATAAAAGACCCAGGCCTCTGTATCCTCGCGGTGCATACATTATAGCCGAGCAAGACTTGGCTGGTAACCCAATCATAGCCTTAACACTTTTATGAAGTATGACATCGATAGCCTCCAACAGAGACGGACGCAATTTTGTCAATGGCCCTATCTGTAGTGGATATACTAGGAAGGGAAAAACATATTTATTAACTACGTTGATCTTCTGGTCTGGCTTGAGGAGACTCAAATTAATAAGTTTTTGTATATCGCGATTTACCTTAGCAACCGAATCATCATCAAATTCCAATCACCCAAAAACCGACACCCCAGGCATTTGATGGTGCCACCTTCTTCAATAATTTGAATTTCCTCCCCTGTATCCAGGCAAAATTTTGACTTAACCAACTTTCCTCTTTTCAATATGATCCCAGAAATTTTTTGGGAGGTTTATAGATAATCCCAAATCACCTAGCATTTTTCGAGCACAGTTAATTGCTCTCTCTCCCGCTTCAACACTGTGAGCGGTCACCGCATGATCATCCGCAAAATCAGATAGTATGACTAGATCGTAGTTATGTGATAGTTTGTAAGCCATATTCTTGTGCCAACTTTGGATCACATAGCTCTGTGTATAGGGAATCAATACTTAAGATTAAAGAGTGCCGGCGAAAATGGCCCACCCAGTGGTACATCCCTCGAAATATGGATAGGGTTGGTTTTGTTGACCCCAAAATTAATTCTTACAGAGTTATTACACATCAGGCCTTTTATTGTTTTTCTAAGATCGTTTGAAACCCCCTTGGTTTCCAAAGACTTTAAAATATGAACATGGCCAATGTTGTCAAATGCCCCAGTCACATCCAAGAACGCAACTGTCGCGTCTTCCTGTTTGTTTCTGGAATTTTTGAGGATCGCATCAATGATTCATGCATTCACATAACACCCAGGTTGACCAATAACGAAGCCTCACTGGTAAGGTTAAATGAAATTTGCTTTCGAAGCTCATGGTCTAAAACCTTTTCAATGATACGCCTTAAGATGGGATAAATTGTTATCAGTCTCCAGGAAGACATATCGTCTTTGGCATCCTTACCTTTATAAATTAGGACAGTCTGCCCACAACGGAGAATCTCTGGGACATAGCCGAATTTCAGGATGATGTCTATTATTATTTTGATAATATGCTCTATTCCTAGTTTCTTTATCGTTCTTATAAGTACACCCACTTCTAAATCTATTGTTATTCAATTAGGAATTTTTAAAGAGGATGCATAGCTTTCTTCTACATTATTATTTTAGTCCTAAAAAAGGGGTCTGAAATGAGCTTCAGCCTTCTCGATTTTGACAGGGCATTGCTTTGGACTATTCTCGTTCATAATACTTTGGACCTCTTTGTTTCTGAAATTAAAGTACTTGTACTGGGTCGTCGTATTTATATTGTTCGCATCTCCTTTCTCTGGCAGCCTTGTTAGATCTCTGGAGATTGCTAACCTTCCTTTTTCTTTTTATGCATCTGATAGAAGTGTACTGCTTGGTGTTTTGGGACCAGAAGGGTTTTATTTGCCTCTCTAAGGAAACCAAGGAATTCACCGCTTGTTCCATCAAAACTATCTGGAGATAACTAGAGGAGCCTTAAGCAGATCTTTAAATGTGGTTGCCCACTTCTTTACATCCAGCACAATCTGTCGGCTCTCTACCGCCCTTGCTTCTATTTTTCTTCTCTATCACTTGTAGCTTGATCTTATTTGCTTCAACAGGGTACCTCTTTTATGTATGAATTATGAGCCCACGCCCACTCTTGTATAAATGACAAATTGAACATGTATGCATACGATTTTCTGTTGGTGTGTCTTGTTGTACAGTATCAAAATCGTCATGATCCATACAAAATCCTTCTTGACTCGAAATTCTCGCGTTTTGAAAATGTTTGAGTGAATTCTTCTTCAGGCTTCTCGATCCCCGACAGATCTCGAAGGAAAACATTGTGATCAATAACCGTTTTTCCCAAAACAATTCCGGTATTTTCCTCCATTCTATTGACACACGTTGAGTGTTGTTCACCCGGTTCCTCTCTATAGAGGTGATGACCGAATCCTGATAAGTACATGTTCTTCGAATCCATATCCGTTGACCAACCTCAAGATTTTTTTCATGCCAGGGTAAATCCTCCTTCTCGCTATTTTTCTTTAACTTATTCACAGCAATGAGGATGGCTTAGATGTTACTTATGTCCCTGTTTACTCCTGAAATAGTCTTTAAAGACTTCAATTTCCAGTTTAACTCAAATATTCAAAAAAATAAAAAATAAAAATTGAAATTTTTGCGATTTTATATTATATTATTATTAATGCAAAATATTTATCTCAGCCGTTATTGCAGAAATTATCAAAATACATTTAAAAAATAAATGTATAGATCACAATTATATAAACAGGCTAAATGGTTAAATATAATAATTAAAAGGCACAACATTAGATTAATATTAGGAATTATTTTAAAATATAGATAAAATTATAGAGCATATACATAGATTATTAATTAGGTTAAAAGTATACCATCGTAAATAGATTAAAAGGAATATATACACATATAAAATTATAAGATAAAGAATTACATTAAGATAAGAACTGCATGCTTTAAAAATTTTCAAGTAAAATATTAAAAACATTAAATTAAAGTCAACAAGGATATACAGCAGAGGTTTTATTAAGGAGTACGAATATGTATTTGTTTTTTTAACATTAATTTATAAGATTGAAAAGACACTACTAAATTCTCTTAAATATAATATAGAAATGTAATGAGTTAATATATACCTCCTCCTACAATTATAAATGTGTTGTTGTTATCGGGAGACTTCCCAACCATATTTTTCATTTTTTTGTTTTTTTCAAGATCATGTTTACGGGCTCTAACCTTGACACCACCACCGTCTATGACTTCAACGGAATAGCACGGTATACTATCAAGCCCTGGAAAATCTTCAATATCTCCTAAAAGATAATGTCACAATTTTTTAGTGAGATTACATTAAAAATAAAAAATGAAAATTATAGTTAATATAAACCTGATTTAAGATTGAAGCATGCACCATGCCAAGGGCAACGGACTCGTCCATTTCCAAGAGCACCATTTGCAAGAGGAGCGCCATAATGGGAGCATTTAGTCCCAATTGCAAAAATTTCACCCTTTTGCTTAACTAACAATACTTTTCCTCCATCAGAACCAAGATCACAAACTTTCATTCTATATTGAAAAAATAAATAAAAATCAAAATAGGAAGGAATTAATAAACAAATAAAGGAAGCATATGACAAAAGGGAAAGTATATTTTAACTAATAAGTAAATCATGTCATTATTGTTAGCATCTTTCAAAAACTCAAATTATCAATAAATTAACTTCTACCATCTCTACCAAACCCCATCAAAACCCAAAATCCCTAAAGCCAGACCTATCCAGGGCCGAATCAAGGATTTATTCAAGGGGCGCAAGCGTAATTTTGCTGTCCCTTCTTTCCCGCTCCCAAATAAAAAATTTAACAGTTTTATGGTTGTATTTTATTTAATAAGTTTAGAAATAAATACCATACCATAGCATTAACAAATTTTATTCACTGAATTAAGGTCTAAGCAAACAAAAAAACAAACAAATTAAATAAAATATATAAAAAAATTCTAATTTAATTTTTTAACATTAATTTTTTTTTTTTACCTTAAATCAATACGTTTTACCAGTTTTTAAATCCTTTGTTATGCCTTTTGATCAAACAGCATTTAAATTTAGGGTTAGTTTTTGTCAAATCAGTGAGTTGGTGACATCGTTTTAACGGTTTTTCTAATTCCCGGTAATCTATTATTACGATTCAGTTGGCGCTCGACCACACGCCTCTCTGTTATGTAATTATTACGTTCTCTTTTTTTTTTTTTTTGTTTTACATTACTTTATATTTTACTCCTTCATCTCATAATTATTTAATTACAACAATGTCAACTTCTTTAACATCATTGTCACATTTTGCATAACTTGTCACATCACAACTATCTCTGTATGCTTTACATATTACCGAATCTTCATACTATTTGTCTTTTTAATTAATAGATTTCTCATATTTTTCTATTCCTTATGTAAATAAAGCATTATTTTAATTTCAATTAATTTTTACATTGTTATTTTATTTTATTTTACTTTTTCATTTGTCACTTATATTATGTAATTTAGTGTTATCTTTTTCTTTTTATACTTCAAACTTTTTTTTATCTTACTTGTAATTTCTGTTTTTATCATTTTTTACTGTTACTGGTACTGCCTGTGTCTTTTTTCATTGTTGTTATTTTGTTTTTCTTTTTAGGCCTTAAGATGGCCTAAAACTTAGGCTGAAACGTCGGTACAAAATATATATGTTTACTTATAAAAGTGTAACTTTGACCGCACCCCCCGACCAACTTCTCCCTTAAAACAAATTAAATATTAAAATGTTGAACATGCACAAATAATGACATTAAAATTTCACTTTTCTGTTGTTTTTTTTATGCAAAAATGTTTATGATCTCATAGGAAGCAGCTAGTTAATACTTAGATTTGTTAACCTTTGTTGAGCAATCGTGCTCCTCAAAGAGCTGTTAATCAGTTTCAGCTTGCTGAAACTCCTTTATCCAGAAGAAACAGAAACTGGGTTGATAGGAAATATTCCTAAGGCTGTAGTAAGGTCGGCATACACCTCTTCCAGTTTATTTTATAAATTAAACTTAATGTGGATGATGCAGTTGCATCTTCCAAGTAAACCGGAAGCTGAGGCCAAAAAACGTGTCCGATTTCAAGAATTTTTTTATCGGATGAAAGTACTCTCACCATAGACTGGAAATATGAACATCTGCCACCCTAGTTCGCTGGCAATCAAATTTTAAAGGACAACGAAATCATCATTTTCATAACTTTTTCAGATTTTCTGTTGAGAGTAAATTACAAATAAATTGTGTAAATCTTGTAGAAAATTCAATGCTCTACAAGATTGGTAATTATGTATTCTGTAATAAATTGGACTTAGAAATAGTTATTAAGGCGAAACAAAAGAATATCTAAATACTTGCGTTTTCTTGACATTTTGTAGATATTTACGATCCCGTGTTTCAGTAGCTGTTCCTAATTTGAAAATATATTACAGATAAAACTAACTGCTAATTTAACATTCTTTAAAATTGGTCATAACGTTTTACCTACAATTCACTGGAAGTGAGTTACAGAGGAACATCTCAAAAAAGTCCACTTTTCCTAAAAATTGTTATTTAGCTTCATATATAATTTTCTCTTCAATTATCATTAATAATTAATAAACTACAGCAAAATATTTCCATGAAATGAAACTACAGGCGAATCTCTATATATATCGAAAATCTCTATAATATCGAACTTTGTTTAGGAACCTTCAATTTTTATTAGAAAAAATATTCTGTACATCAAATAAAATTTCTATATATATATCAAACAAAAAGTCCCAATAAAAAATGAACATAAAATAAAATTGTCATCAAAAAGGGCTGCTAGTTTGAGTACATAAGAATGGGTAATAATTCAATAAAAAACATAAAAACATATTCTACTGTTTGGTAAAGCAATGGAAATTCAGGGAAGATCTTGTTTCAGAAGAAGCACAGGAGTACCTAAATTCTCTGAATCTCTTTCCTAACATTGAATGCGATTTTCATTTTAAATTCAGTTTAACTATGACCTTCTTGTTGTGAACATGGGTCCTAAACATGACTTCCAAGATGAATTATACACAAAAAGACATTGAAAGATATTTTTAGCAAAAACAAAAATAAACTAATTATTATGTATGTATGTCTATTTTCTATGTCTATTTATATATTTTATATATTTATATTTTATATAATATATATATATATATATATATATATATATATATATATATATATATATATATATATATATATATATATATATATATATATGTTTTATATTTATATTTTCTATATATGTCCTTATTAAGTTGCATATGTACATTTGTAATGAAAACTGCAATATATAAAACATGTGTATATATATATATATATATATATATATATGTTTTATATTTATATTTTCTATATATGTCCTTATTAAGTTGCATATGTACATTTGTAATGAAAACTGCAAACACAAGATCTAATTTGTACACTTTTTCAAATAAGTGTTATTGATCATTCAATTTTTTTTTTTCTTCAATCCTAATACTTTGATACATCATTAACCTCCAAAAATTGCCTTTTGATACTTCTAAAACCCTTAAAAATAGCTGTAATTTTTATATCCTGAAAAAAAAAATGAAAAATTGCAATCTTTCTACATATTAAAATTTTTTCAAGGAGCCTTCATGTTCGATATATAGAGGTTCGATTGTATTTGATATTTTCTTGAAGCTGATTTTACCCTAATAATAGGTCCTAGAAACAATCACATAGCTTTAATCCTAAATGGCCAGAGGAACATGGGGGTTTAGCAACACAGTTGTAGCAGCTGTGCTATTTATTAACATTTCACCAATGAAATTTAATTTACATAAAAATAATTTGGATAAAAAGATGAATCAATATGAGCAACATACCCATTATCCGGTACTTCAGATTCTTGGCAAACAATGGCCTCAACATATTCATTAGCCATGGCTTTATCTGTAACAGAGGATTAATAAAATGTTTGTGAATATAAGTGAATAAGCATTCATTAATGTATATTTCACACACATCGAACCCTTCATAGAATAAAGGTACAATTTAAAAATGTAAATTGTTAGGAAATCAGATTTAAAGATAATAGAGGAAAAAAGTTTAAACATTTCAAAGGCCTATTCAAAAATTCCTATAGCGTCAACCAATACGATGACCCAAAAGGGGAGTGGGAACAAAATGTAGCTTTCAAGAAGGAGAAGGGGAAAGAGAGAGAACAGCCAGAGGAGACAGAAGTAAGGAGAGTTCTGGGGAGAAGGAAGAAGAGGAAGGTTCGAAGAGTAGAAGCAGACGATCCAGCTGAGCAGTCCATCCGAGATGGAGTCCGCGAGTCTGAGAAGAAGACCGCTGCGGGAGAAAAAACAAGACCATCAAGCGGCAAAGTGACCAGTCTCCGAGCCAGCGAAGACGACATGAGATAAGTGATAGTCCTTTCATTCAAATGTGTACATTAATGTCTTATATTATGTGGCACCCGAGCAATATTTTAAATAAGCAAGTCTCAAATACGTATGCTTAAGTCCGATAGATTTTTATAATGAAGTTATTTCAGGTTGTGAATTATTAACCAGCAGTGTAATTAATAACGTAACTTAAATAAAGTAAAGATCTTCTATCAAAATCTACGATTACATTTACATGCCATTATATAGTTTAATTAAGTGAATGGATAAACGCGACACCCTTGGAAAGGATTTCCAATGGTATTTATAATATCCCAACCTAGTGACCAGAGCAGGGGGGTCGGATCTGTTGTCTCTAGCCTTTTATTTTAAAATATAGTTTGATTGATCGGCTCCCTTCTGGAACCGATGCAAATACAGAGTATATTAAATAAGTAAATTAAGTAAATGCGGTATCTGGAACCCCCACCTGCCTTAGATAAGCAGTTTGCCAGAAACATAGCAATACTTATGTATTTTATTTATTATTATTATAATATGTCTTATGGCCCAAAATAATCATTGTTTATTTGTGTTTTATGTATGTTTGTTATTCTGAAAGGAGTTTGCTTTGTTCCAGAATAAAGTTTTTTTTCTATTTAAATTTCATTAATTGAAATATATATATATATATATATATATATATATATATATATATATATATATATATATATGTATATGTATATATATATTATATGTATGTACATAATTGTAAATTATGTATTATTCTATTTTACATATTATTATTAAAATTATTGTTTTTTATATTATTTAATTGAATTATTTAGTTTAATTGTCAAACTATTTAATTTTTTTTTATACTATTTTTGTTCTATTTCACTATTTCTGTTTTGACTTTTTTTTTTCTTTCCACTGTATGTGGAATGTTTATTTTGTTTGTTTTCTTTCAGTTTTTTTCTTCATACTTCCTTTTTTTGTATATTTCAATGTTTATTCTTCTTTATTTTTTTTTTTTTTTAGTAATTAATGTACTCATCAAATGTCACTAAATTATTTATAGAGAATAAATTATATCAGTAAATTAAGTAAATGTGGTTTCTGAAACCCCCACCTGCCTTAGAAAAGCAGTTTGCCAGAAACATATCAGGACTAATCAACACATCTGAAACTGAAGTAAAATATAATACTTCCTATACAGCATAACTTGACTTTGTATTATGACTGGTAAAATAAAAACTTTGATTAATTAGTAGTCACAACAAATTTACTACTTTCAAGATTAGTACCATGGGCAAGATAACACAAACTTAAGTATAATGCAACTATACTAATATATTGCTAGCAGATAATTGACAAGTGCCCTTTTATAAATATTAAGACAAGTCTACATTAAGTTTAAACAATTTAGTGTAGTTATCCCGTTTTTACGATTGTCTTATTCCAGTTTTATAATATTTATCTTAGTAATACTTCACATAAGCTACCCCTAAAAGGTGCATGGGCCAAGGCCAAGATCACATGAACACACATTACACTACATTCTTGGAAATTCATGGACACACATTTTTTGTGTATTTTTATTGTCCTTTCCTATTCCTATTAAGGCGAAAAGGGAGGGTTATTCCTACAAGTTATCAACTTATTCTAATCAGAGTGGGAAGGTTGAAATTCATTCCGTAATAAATTTAAACTCACCCAGACCAGATTCAAACCAGCACTGCAGCAGACTCGATATTACTAAGGTGATACCTTAACACTTTCGGCCACCACGTTCCTATGCTCCATTTAGAATGATCTAAGCAAAGCAACGATGAGAGTGGAGCAGCTGGAGTGCTTAAACTAAGGAAGCATTGCCCCTCTGACAATCTCTCCACAGTGCTGGGGGCAACAGCTGAAATCTAATGTAACATTTATACATGAGCAAGAATTACTATCTGTCGGTAAAAACTGGAGCAACAGTAGTAATTCATGCTCGAAATATTATATACAAATATTTCGAGCCAAATCATTCCATTTGGCAAGGAGTCGTTGGAGTAGAGTGATCTTCAGTGACCCCCTTTAAGAAGATCGGTTACCTCCATCTTCTTTTGGCATTCCATGAATTTTAAAGATGACTTGACTACACTGTACAGTATTTTTATGTAATCTTGGCCTGGGCCTGCCCGCCAAGTTGGGAGAGCTAAAGTGTAACTTTACAATTTTTTTTTTTCACTCAGTAGGTAATAATAATAAAAATATGCCATAATCCCCCCAAAAAAAGAATTAAAAAAAAAAGCAGCCAAAACAAGATGAGATCTAAAAATAAAAGTTTTAAAAGTAATTTATGAGGCTGCAATTTTATTGAATAAGCAATACTTATTCGGATACATTCGAATATCGATAAAATACAGACAAAGAATTGAGTTGGGTATTCCTTGCAAAAACTATAAAATAAACTAAAAGAATTTTAGAAATTACACACTGCACCAACAGTGTGGCATGGCTATTCTAAAATATAGATAGTGGGAATATCAAATCCTAATATATTATATTAGGATCCTGTATATATCCTATATAGGCACAGAAATTAGAAGATTATACGTTCATAATATGGATAATAGCTAAAACAATAACGCAACTGCATAAATGGGTCAAAATGGCATTAGTGTGCCATTGTTATCAGATATAGATAGAAGATATGGGAAAAAAGGGCATAACTGTACATGTGTCCCTAGCCTCCAGAGCTATTTGCATCATTGGGGAAATGGGATATTTAAATTTGCGGCAATCAAATAAACTTTTGATGCTTACAAGTGTTCATATTTCGCACAAATGACTCAAGTGTACGGGAAATAGGGAAGTATAAGGGCTGAGATATGTCAGGAAGAGCAGCCAACCACCTCACAGCATCAGTACACACAGTTAGTCTACCTAAAACTAGAGAAAAAAACATACTTGAAAGAGTGCAGTAGCCACTGATAATAATAATATGGTTTTGAGACCGGCTTACGGTGACAAGATTCCTATCTCAAAAAATAAAATTTGTGATTAGTCAGTTGATTCAAACAAACATCATTTCTCATATTTTAAGTTTCTATGAATCTCTGAATAAATACAATTTTTTTTTATTCACCTATTGAAGAGTTAAATTTATATATTAATTTGATGTATATATATTATAGTTTCTTTCTTAGTTCAATTTTCCATTATTCTATATTTGTGCTGTATCTATCAAATTTAATAATAAATATTGTTTGAGAAGGCAACTTTTTCCTTTACTTATATGTCTGAAGTTGATTATTTTAATTCTGTAAGAACAATGATATAATTGAAGAAATTAAGGTGAATAAAGGGGAGGTGAAGTCAACCTGACGAAAATTTAAATTTTATGGTGAATACTTGCAGTATCGCTACGCTGGATCCCCTGTGCCATAGAGCTCTTTAGTGAAAGTAATTTAGGTTTTTAGGTTTTCAGTAAAATTTCATAATTTCCAGTTGTGCCATTGTTCTACCAGAACACAAGCATTTTTTTGACATAAAAATATAGATGGATAAGATATTATACCTGCACAACATAGAAAGCTAGATATTATGTAAATTGGCTCGCAACTTGCAGCATAATCTAAGATATATTTTCTCTATAATAAAATTGACCACAAAATATATCCATACGTTTATTTTAAGCAGCAGAATCTGGACAATTTCTTTTGTAAACAATTTATAGTAAATAATAATTTAACAGATTTTTTCACAAATATCAGCAAAAAAATAATAGACTTAAAAATTAATCGAACACAATGGTTAGTAAACAAAATAAATCAGATTATTAGTGACTTAAAACTTTACTATTACAATGCAACTCAGAACTTAAATTTGATAATTCTTGATTGCATAAAAGAATTTAATGAGAACAGGTCAGTCCTAATGAAAATAATACTTGATAGAAAACTAAATAAACAAATAAAATGTTCTAGAATAACAATTCACATAAAATAAAAAATCGAGTGGAAAACAAAACTATCACTCGCCCACAGTTAGATGGCGGTCTGCGGGCATATTTACAAAATATACATATATTACAAGATAACAACATTATCATATAATATATATGTATGTATATATATATATATATATATATATATATATATATATATATATATATATATATATATATTAGTAAACATTTTGTAAATAAAATCTGTAAGGAAAAAGAAATTCGACGATAAGGAAAAAAAACGGCAGTTTCAAATTAATGTTGTGTGAGATCGCCCTCGGGCTGCTATCTAATTGCGGAAAAGAATAATATTAAATATATTATTGTTAACCAAGGTAATAATTGATTAAAAAAATATAATCAAAAATATATTTACTGCCGATAAACATTTAAGCTTAACTAGAAACAGAATATGTTAAGTAATTAATAGCTATGATTGAACTGACAATAAGAAAAAAAGAAGAAACTTAATGAAGAATATTAAAGATATAAAATATTAAACAACGTTTAAATGTAAATAAAAAAAATAGATTACTCTTTATTATAGCTGCCACGAAGAGAACCATTTGGGTTCTATTGTCCCCAAAAGTTGGGATTCAGGGTTGGAAAGAAAATAAAGCTGGTATAATAGACTACCAATCTTGCACACCGAGGCTCTCTAGGCTCAGAATAAGAGGACAATTTTTCAATTATAACCTCATAAATGCTCATTAATCACACTGAGAATAAATCTGATGATGAAAAAGATGACTTCTATGATCTAGAGAAAGCTTTGAAAAATGGCCAAGATATGATATAAAAATTATACTAGGTGATATGAACGCTAAGATTGGTAAGTACTCAGCATGTAATAATATTGGTAGCCACAACCACCATGAGGAGCACTCTGATAATGGGTTTTGACTGGTAAATTTTGCAATAAGCCGCAACCTTTTAGTCGGGAGAACAGTCTTTAGTCACAAGAACATATACAAGGGTACATGGACATCACTTGACGGTCTTAGGGTCAATAAAATAATCATGTCCTCATTGACAAAAGATACAGTTCCGATCTACTGGATGTCAGAGTGTATCACAGTGCGAATATCGATAGTGACCATTCTCTTCTCATTGCTTGACTGAGAGCAAGAATCTCACATTCTAGAAATGAAAAAGGAACTAAAGCTGTCAGATGTAATAATCATATGTTTTAAGAAGAGGAATTTTGAAATAGGCTAAAAAAAAAACCGTAATAGTGGCAGCCGAAGAAACTATTGGATTAAAGCAGAATAACAGAAGGAATGAATGGCTTGATGAAGAATGCAAACATATCACTAGACAAAAAATGAACCTTATAAACTAATGATCCAAAAGAAACAGATTAGACCCACTACTGAGAACTATAGGGAGGCAAGAAGAGAGAAAAATAAAACACTGGACAAAGAATAAGCAGCATATACGGGAACAGAAGAAGCAGCATATAGGAGAACAGATGAAGCTGATTGAGTAATATAAAAGCAAGAACCTGAGCAGAGAAATGTACAGAAAAGTGAACGACAACGACACCAAGCAAGGCTTTGAACCGTGAATAAGCACTTGTAGAAATAAAACTGGTGAAATAATAGGTGATACCCAAGGTATATTAAACAGATGGTCAGAGCATTTTAACAAACTGTTGGGCTCACAGGGAGATCGAACTAATTTAAATGGTGTAGTGGAACAGCTAGATGATTATGGCGAAAATATAGTGCCATCTTACGATGAGATGTATGGAACTCTGGAAAAACTAAAAAGGAATAAAGCAGCAGAACGGACGGGATTCCTAATGAGCTCCTTAAAAATGCTGATAAAATATATATATAATAAATAATAAAATAAAACATAAAAGACCTGACACATCTGGTCAAACATTGGTAAAATATGGGAAGAAGAGAAAATGCCTGAGGAATAGGAGACTTAAGGGCTTAATATGTCTGGTACATAAAAAAGGAAATAAACTAAAATGTGAAAACTATTGAGCAATATCCCTATTGAACACTGCCTATAAACGTCTCTCCAATGCGGCTTTCGGAAGGATAGGTCAATATTCAGATGATCAAATCTTTAAGTTGAGACAGATATTAGAAAAGACTTGGGAATATGAAATCAGCACCCACCACCTCTTTATAGACTTTCATGCAGCATACCATACAGTTAACAGGAGGATGCTCTACAAGGCTATGAAGGAATTCAACATTCGCCATAAAGCTGATAAAAATGGTTAAAGCGACAATGTCTGAATCAAAATGCAGAATTAGATTACAGTCCCACCTATCAGATCCAGGAGATACAGAGAATGGCCTGAAGCAGGACGATGAATTGGTGTATCTATTGTTCAATCTGGGTCTAGAAAAAGCGATCTGCGGCTCTGACCTACAGGTTGTGAGACACATTTTTAACAGGCAGATCCAAGGTTCTTGCATACGCGAAAAATATTGATCTGATAGCATGAACAGAAGTTAGCCTGAAGGAGACATTTACAGCCCTTGAGTCTTCCGTCAGAAACATGGAATTAGTTATTAACACCAACAAAACTAAGTATTGGCTCTTGAGAAATGACCGGAGATGTCCATACCTCCAAGTAGGAGTCTACATCTTTGAAGCGGTACAGGATTTTGTTTATTTGGGTGTCTGTACAGATGTCAATAACCATTCCTCTAAGGAGATCAAAAGAAGAATCCAGGCTGTAAACAGGAACTACTATGGTCTTGTCAAGCATTTTAAATCCAGGCTAATTACCAGAACTAGTCACCCTTTATAAGACACCGGCTAGGCCTGTACTCACCTCCGGATCGGAATCCTGGGTGATTAACTGGACTGGGTGTTTTCGACAGAAAAATATTAAGAAAAATCTATGGACCAGTGCGAGAGAATGAGGTCTGGTGAAGGCGTCACAACAGAGGATTTTACTCCGAACACACCTGTGATGGATTTTGTCAATATCAACAGACTTCGCTGGGCAGGAGACCTAAAACGAATGAGGCAAGATCGCAGACCGATTAGCGTTGCTAACCACACACCTATGGAAAAGAGGAAGATTGGAAGACCGAAAGCCCGGTGGATAGACCAGATAGGCGCGATGATTAGATGCAATGAGCTGGTGGACCATGGCGCTGAACAGAGAGAAATGGGCCATCTTTCTATGGGAGGTCAAGACCCGCACAGGGCTGTAGAGCCAAGGATATATGTATTATTCTTAAGGGACCTGATCCCAGAATAAAGTTTATTTTTCTATTCTATTCTATGTAAAGACATCAAAATATTAAACAATTTTTAAATGTAAATAAGGATATAGTTGTAATCAGATCTGGTTTAGCTTTTGGATTTGATTTAAACTTTAGACTCTCAGCAATATGTAAACTAATAAATGCAGAAATTTGGGCAACATGGACAATGGACAATGGGAGAGAAATAAACAGTAGAGTAAAGAAAATTCTGATGATGAGGAAATATTTCCCCGTAACGTCAATGGAATAAAGAAAAAGATTTTACCTGGAAGTTATATTTTGCTCTTTAAATAAAAAAAGTTAGCGATTATATATAAAAAGGAATATCAAGACTGAATGCAAAGCATGTTGGATGATAAGAAAACTTATAAAATCATATGAAATTACCCTATTACAGAATTTATGGACAAAATTTGTAAAAAAAAGAAAAAAAATCCATAAACTTGATTATATACATACGCATACAAAAAATAAAATCCAGGCTATAGATTATACAATATTCTGATTACAGAGCCTCATTATATCACACAAAGACCAGATTAGTTTAACCTTCCTATGCCTGAGTGGGGTGTTAGTGCATCCCATGTCTTATTTTTTTTATTATATTTTCATTATGGCTGAATTTATTTTTAATACCTCTCAGGGCATTTGTCCTGTGACCATTTGAGACAAGTTAGGAGAATGGTGATGATAAAAAAATAATTCGCTGAGATATTGTTATAAATTTACTTAAAATCACCGCTGGGGTGTGCACACACTCCACTTCATCCTTAGGACAGGTTTAAACTTATGTTACCAATCTTGTAACTTATTTAGATGAATATATCTTCTTTGTGAGATTGACTAATTAGTTTTCAGCAGATATAAGGGAAAAACAAATTGAATTAGATATCCTCAGAATCCAGTCAAGAATACTTCCCCTCTTTTGGGTTCCAAGAGAATACTAATTCAATTAGTCTTCTACTAATGATATTACAGTCTCAGTTTCATATAATTTTCTTGGAATCAATAACTATATATTTCCAGTATTCTCCTTCCCTTTGACTTGATTTCTCCTTTCTCCCTTCTCAACACAATCCAGTGAATGTTTGCCTTCAAAAAGCCATACGGTATTTTCATCACTGTTTGGTTTTCAAAATGAAATTACCCTAAATGTGGGATTTATTTTCAAGCAAACACCATGCTGATAATGTTTCAAACGATGAAACAGCTAAACCACATATTATTATGGACTATAATGCCGCTAAGGGAGCAGTCGACACACTCGATAAAGAGGTCAGTGATTATACTTGCAAAAGACAGACCAAAATATGACCGATGGCTCTTTTTAGTAACTATCTGGATATCGCAGATGTAAATGAATTTGTTTTATTGACCAATTTACATCCAGAATGAAAAAAATCAAATCTTTATTCATCAGCTACAAAGAGAACTTGCTAAACCTATGATCAAACAGAGAGCTATGGTACTAGTATATAACAATAATATAATATATAATAACAATAAAGAACTGACAAAGAAATTACAGGAGATCGCAGTTCTAATGATGAAAGCATCGTTGGGAGATGGTTCAGACAATGAGGCGATAAAACAACCTACCACTTCCACGACAACAACCAAGAATCAAGCTCCTACGAAGGTCCAGAAGAAGCAAGGAAGATGTTACTTTTGCCTCAGAAAAAGACAGAAAAGTTAAAACGAATTGTTCACATTGTGGACAATTTATACATCCAGAACATATTTGTTGAATGTTAAAATTAAACAGAAATTTACAACACACTATTTTAAAGAAAATAATGAAAATACAGATAACAGTTATAATCAGGTTTACAATAAACAAAACATCTTAAATTATCCAAGACAATTTTATAAAATGGCATAATGTACTATGTCCCATGTCTAACTGAGAATATGAATAAGATTTTCAAAGATTATGATCATCATAATATTAAATAATGGAATAGCAAAGAACTTAATAAATATATTAGCATTATGAAAAACAAGATAGACGTTTGGGATAAATAAAATGTGATTTACAAAATCTACATAGGAGAGACATAAGAAAACTATCCAGGAACTCATTAAGTATACATCTACACTATTAAACAAAGCTGAAGAGTTTGTGTGTTTGAAATCCTTAATTTCAGGAACTACCAGTCTGATTTGAAAGATTCTAATTGTGATAGATAGACCGTTTGTTGAGGAAGGGTTTAGGCTTTATGACATCACACAACAACCCATAGGAATGGAGCAATAACCATAAAAAAATTGCCAAGAGAAAAAGTGTCTAGTCTGCATACATGTCATGACAACTTCCTAGGGAATTGACAGTATAAAATTGGGTTCAAACTCATGGAGTTTTGAAACTAATCACCTCATATATATGAGAATATTATGTCTATCATATGATAGACATTAACAGACCTTTAACTGAAAACCACTACCTTGAACATAATTATGGAAAAGTTGGCTTTAAAAAAAATGGAATATCTGTTTAACACACTAGTACCTTAGCTTTATAACTATAGGACAACATTGATACAAAAATCAAAATTTGGGTGCATTAATAATCCTCCCAAAGAAGTTCATATCAGTTAGTGCTTAATGTGATTAGTTAAAACTATAAGGATCTACCAACAAAATATATGTTTGCCATAAAAAAATAAAAATAATAATAATAATAAAAAAATAGTGATATTATTAATAAAGTGATATTATTGAGCAATGTTGTGTCATCAATTAAAAACTCATAATTATTTTGAAATCTTATCAATCTTAAAAATGACAAGAATAAGAAGGGAAAGAAATAACTATGGCCTGTCAAGTGAAATAATTATTTTCTAATTCAAGATAAAAGTGCCTTACCTAAAGTATATATAGATAAACATTTAAACAGTGTGACAACAGAAAAAGGGCGACTTAGTCTTGACCACATGAAAATATATTATTGTTAAACTGGGACAGCTGATATATGAAAGCATTCAGCTAACTGGCAATTCTCAGAAATAATAAAAAATTACCTACTACACTTAATCATAATAAAAAATATTCACCTTTACAATTGTTTAAGCCCATTGCGGATTAATAATTAATTAGTAAATACTATAAAGAGAAATTACAAAATAATATTACGAAATTTTAACTCTCATGAACGAAGTTTAGTGCAAGACCACTTCGAACCGACTACCATCAATGAACCCCACCCTTGCTTAACATGTGAAGGATGTGAAACCTCTTGAAGTAATTCTAGGGTTCACAGCCTGCTACCTTCAGTCAAAACTAAAATTATTCAAACTACTATGCCAGTTAATTTAGGACTCTGGTTGGAAGTAACTATTTGAAAGCTAGAAATGGTTTTAATCTGTTCATTAGACATCGGATAATGCTAACCTATGTTTTCCCCTTTCTAAGTGATGAGCCAAGGCGGGAGACGGGGGAAGCCCCAAATGTTCGGACTTTTTTCAGTTTTTAGCCTAAAACATTTAAACGGCTCACCTTTGAGAAAATTTTATTCTATTATAAATTATATAACATTAAATTCTACATAAAATAAGTAACTGAAACGTTGGATTCGGTTTGATCGAAAAACATCGGGACCACAGTTGAGACCAGAAAGGGGTCTCAGAGGAAAATTTTGTAGTTATGAAAATTTGTTCATAGAGTACTGATTACGAATTTTAACTTTGTAAGCTCGAATTTTTCCCGGAAGTATAAAAAAAAGTAAAAAAATATTTTGTTTTCTGTGATAGCTCATACCTGGAAATCATGCATCATTCAAACAAGTTGTATTATATTTTTTATACCAAATTAAAGAAGAGTAAATTATCTACAATTACGATTCTAAAGATTTTTTTGTTTTTATGTTTCCTTTTGAAGGGAACGCGAGTCGAAATTATGAGGCGGAGTGTCTAAATTAATCTTTAAGAAAGAGCTCTCAGAAGAAAATTTTGAAGAATTTTTGAAAATTTGTTCACTTATGTTCTGTATTACGAATTTTAACTTTGTTACCTAGAATTTTTCCTGGAAGTATAATACAAAAAAAAATTGTGTTTATTTTTTAGGTCACACCTGCAAATCATGCATTAATCAAACAAATTTTAATATACCAAATTAAAGAAGAGTAAATTATCTACAATTTCGATTCTCAAGATTTTTTTTTGTTTTTGAAGGGAACGCAAGTCGAAATTAAGAGACTGAATGTCTAAAAAGTAATATTTGAGCAAGAGTTTCATTATATTTTGCAGGGTACTGATTACGAGTTGTTATCCTGAATTTTTCCCGGAAGTAAAGAAAAAAAATTATTTTTTCTTATATTTGGAAACCAATGCATTATTCGAACAAATTCTAATATTTATTTTATACTACATCAAAGAAGAGTAAATTTCCTTCAATTTTGATTATAAAGATTTTTTTTGTTTGGAAGCACCGTTTTGAAGTGAACGCAATTTGAAATTATGAGGCTGAATGTTTAAATTAATTATTGAGCAAAAGCTATCAGAGGAAAGTTGTGGGGAAGTCCTGAAAACTTTTGTTTCCAAGGGTATTTCAACTTTGTTACCATGAATTTTTCCTGGAAGTATATAAAAAAAAATAAAAAAAAAATAAATAAATAAAAAAAATTGTGTTTATTTTTTAGGTCAAACCTGCAAATCATACATTATTAAAACAAATTTTAATATACCAAATTGAAGAAGAGTGAATTACCTACAATTTCGATTCTAAAGATTTTTTTTGTTTTTATGTTTCATTTTGAAGGGAACGCGAGTCGAAATTATGAGGCGTAATGTCGAAATTCATTTTTTTGTGTTGTTTCTTGTAATATTTCCGGGAAATATTAGATTTAACAAAGTTCAAATTCGTAATCAGTACCGTCAACCGGGGTGAAGAATGGCCAAAATTAGGGTTTTCCTGTTGCTTGTACACGTACCGTTCGATTAAAAAAAAAACATGCCTTTGGGGCGATTTTTTAGACTATGTGTGCAAGTGAGAGAGGAATAGGATATTTATGTCTGTGGCCACAGCCAGTGTTTGGGGTGGTTATGGCCACGCATTTTTTTCATACAAATTCACACATTTAAAGGCTGGGGTGAGTATAGCCAGAAAGATAATCTTTTAAAATATGTTAAAAATGTTTTAAAAAATTCCAAATTTGTATAGCTTGGTTTTTATTTTACATAAAATGAGTTGGTATTTTTAACTAGATATTTTAAGCCCAACAGTATGTAAGGTGTTTATAATATATACGGTATCATTCAATATATGAGTATGCTTCAAAACTATTTTTTCTCTTTAATGATAGTTCAGATTACAGAACGAACTTCGAATTAGCGAAGTTCGGATCAGTAAGAATCGACTGCACATCGCGAAATAATCAAATGTTGAGCGCAGGTTGAGAATGCCCTTGAATATATTTGAATATAGTTACTCCATAAATGAGTCGAACTTTGGCTAATGTTAGAAAATTTGCTAATATTTTCATTTAGTTCACAAAATAATTTAAAAATCTATACCTTTATTTGAAGGAGTTGTTCTAGCACCACAACAAACGATAAGGTAATCGGTTTAAAGATATAGCAATTTTACATATAAGTTTTTCTTTTAGTTTACTTCTAACCAGTGGGAAAACCGTAAGAACCATGAAAACCTACTCAGGCGTTCACGAGATACAAGAGGAAAAGGGAATGAAAAGTCGGAAAATTTTATTTACTACTTTTCCTTTTAGTTTACTTCTAAAACGTGGGAAAACCTTAAGAACCATGAAAATCCAGTCAGCCGTTCATGAGATACAAGAGAAAAAGCGAATGAAATGTCGGAAAATTTTACATACTAGTTTTCCTTTTAGTTTACTTCTAAAACGTGGGAAAACCTTAAGAACCATGAAAATCCAGTCAGCCGTTCATGAGATACAAGGGAAAAAGCGAATGAAAAGCCGGAAAATTTTGTATACTAGTTTTCTTTTTAGTTTAGTTCTAAACAGTGAGAAAACCGTAAGAACTATGAAAATCCAGTCAGCCGTTCAGGAGATACAAGAGAAAAAGCGAATGAAAAGTCGGAAAATTTTATATACTATTTTTCCTTTTAGTTTACTTCTAAAACGTGGGAAAACCTTAAGAACCATGAAAATCCAGTCAGCCTTTCATGAGATACAAGGGAAAAAGCGAATGAAAAGCCGGAAAATTTTGTATACTAGTTTTCTTTTTAGTTTAGTTCTAAACAGTGAGAAAACCGTAAGAACTATTAAAATCTAGTCAGCCGTTCAGGAGATACAAGAGAAAAAGCGAATGAAAAGTCGGAAAATTTTATATACTATTTTTAGTTTTAGTTAATTTCTAAACAGTCGGTAAACCGTTAGAACTGTGAAAATTCATTTACCTGTTCAATAAATCAATTGTAAAGAAACCACTGAATGAGGGATAGTGGATAAAATTGGATAAGATTTTATTCTTTATTTAGATTAAAAAATATTGGAATAACAACCTACACTATTAAATAATAACGAGACATAAAACGAAAATGAATCGGATGGTGTTCTATGATTCATTTCTTTCGTTTTATGTATGAACTATTTTTTTTTTTTTTAAGAGTTCTTAAGAACTGTTGTTCTTTTCAATGAACAGTTCATTTACGTTTTGTAAAAATAGCAGAAACGCCCACCGCTATGCAGAACTGGTGTATTTAGGCCTTAAAGTATTGGACTGTGATGATTCATAACCGGATCCAGAGAAGGGAGAAAGGGGGTACTTGCCCCAGGCGGTAGAATTTAGGGGACGGCATTTCGAGCAACATTTTTTTAAAAATAATTTTTATATTTATTTTTGCGCAATTTTAATTAATCCAAAAGAACAAAGCTCAAACTTACAGACTCGCGGCTTTGTGTTTGGGATTCTTCCATTTGCATCCTTTCAATTTTAATGATAATAATTGCCATAGATCTAAATGCATGTAAAACAAGTTCAATCAAAAATCGATACAATTCAATATTTTTCTTTTGAAATGGAAGACACGAGAGAGTTGTTAGACAATGCTGGGCATTGCTTCATAGTGGAGACCTCTCAGAAGGAAAGGTATTTTCTTTGAGTTTCCTCCACCAGATTCATTTTTGTTTATTATCATAGCTACAGAGAGTGTTCTTATTTATCCGTTCAGTAACCCCGCGCTGTTGAAATATTAAATAAACTATCAATTACTAGCGAATTGATAGTTTTAGGGACACCCCGGACTCCCTCTTCCTCTTGGGAGGTATTGCAATTCTCCCAAACCCCCGGCAGCCTTTCGACCTAACCAGGAGGGACCCCGCAAAGTCTAGATCCACTACTGCTATCGTAGAAATTATTAATTTTTTTTTTAAATACCTTACATTATAGTGTAAATTTATTCAAAATTTTATTTTTACAAAATTAGGAATCAACTTTTTTCGGGTGTGGAGTCTAAATCTGCTCTCGGTTTTGTAGAGAACTAACAATTTCCCCCAATAATCACTATTTAGAAGGTGCTTTTGATGTTTTTAGCATTCTTACCAAAAGATGTATTTTTTTTTATTATTATTCTACTTGACAATAGAGACAAATTGGTGCTGAACTTATTTCTCTACTTTCATTACAACTAGTTCTGCACATATAAACTTCCCGATTTTTTTACTGGATTCCTGAGGCGCGTTACCGGCTAATCTCCTGCACAGTCCCATACTAAAGGTCTAGATTCATCAAAAAAAGTTTCATCAAAATCTAGGAGACACGTCAATCGCAAATGAAAAGGATTCGTTGGGGTTTTATTTATCTCTTGAGCGAACTTAGTGAGCGGAAGTCGACAGCACTAATTATTTTAAATAATATCTAATTACATCAGTAATTGTTTGTTTCTTAATCCGACACAGTCCCTCTCTAGCAGCGTAGGTTTTATTAGCTAATCGTGTAAATGTTACCATGTTCCCTAATAGAAAATCACTTTGAGAATTAATTACGTTTTGGCTGATAAATTTGATAATTCCACATTACTCTGACAGATGGCATATTGATTTCTAATTAGTTGTACGTTTTCGAAACCGAATAGTCGTTAAAAATAAAAATGAAATTTTTTTTTTGTAGTAATACTCCTGAATTTTTGGTTTACATTTTAGCCAGATTGGTAAAACTTGATGCAAAAACAATAAAATTTCAATTTCACCATAGACATGCAGAAAATTATTTTTATGGATGGTAACATTCACGAGTGGTTTAACTCGTTTTTTTGCAATATTTTTTTTTCAAGCCGTTAAACTTCAAATTCATAAACCACTGTCATATTATTATCCAGGGATAGTCAGAAATTGCTAAATAAAAAGAATTAACTATATCTAAGCAACTTCGTTTTTTTTCCAAATTGAGCATCTTCAAAACACTGTTTGCAAAAAAAAAAAAAAATTAATGAGAAGATAAACCGATTTGAAGTTGATAACTTACACAATCTTTCATTTGATAGATGTTAAGCAATACCTAAAGAACTTATTCCAATACAAGATATAAAAAAACCAAACTAGGTCATCTTTTCCATGTAATAATGGGTATGAAAGTGTAACACCACTTTTATCAATTCACTTTCACTATGAACCAATTAACATTCAGGGTCCTACTTTCGTAAACTTCAAGGATTGTTGAGATATTTTGTACATGATGGAGAAATTATAATGATATTAAGTTTTTAGAACAAGTTACATAAATTATTTACCTGCTTTAATACCTGACCAATTTTAGTAAATATGCATGTTAAATTGAAACTATTTCTTGTGGACATAGTCACTATTTGTAGCAGAAGGGAAGCAAATAGATATAAGCCACCACGATGTTGGTTGTAAGGGTATATCTTAGCTTAGGTGTTTATTTTTTGTTGATATATATACCTTGATAAATTATTAGAATATTTAACTAAAATCCGAAGCTATTCCTTGCTGGTGGGTGTTGCGATAGATTAGAACAGTGGTTGTCAAAGTGAGTGCCGCGAAATTTTTAAATAATAAATTAAATTATTAAAATAAATAACTAAAAATTATACAAAATTTATACACACACATGCACGCAGGCAGGCAGGCAGGCAGGCAGGCAGGCGCGCACGCACGCACTCACACACACACACATACACACACACACACACACACACACACACACACATATTATAACAATTCTGTTTCTATTTTATCTGCTTGAAAGGTTTATTATTTCATTTATCAAAAAAAAAAAGGAGTGACTTGAATTTTGACTCATAAGTTTAGTGTGCCACCAGATAAAAAGGTTTGAGCGGCACAAGCTGATTAAAACCAACAAAATAAAACTACCATAGCAGCGATATTTTTATGAATTAAAAGTTCAAACAACAAAACCCCCTTAGGATTCTTACCATAACTTAAATTATTACTACTTTAATTAGATCACAGCAGTAACAACTAGATAAAAAAAACACGGGCTCCTTTTCAGCTGAGGTCGGTGTCTTGCCGTAATTTAAATGTAGTAGTTATTTATGCATAATATATTACTCATATATATATATATATATATATATATATATATATATATATATATATATATATATATATATATATATATATATATATATATATATATATATATATATATATATGTAATTATAATAAAACAAATTTGAAGATTACACAGTCAATAAGGTAACATTTTATAACCAATCTTGGCAACATTTCTCACACTTATCATGGCAAAGAGATAAGGCTTCCTGGCATTCCAGGTTCAAATTAATCTTTGGAGGTAAAAAAAGCATGATTAGATAAGCAGTAGTAGTTGAAGATTGTGATAAAACAACTACAGAAACCAGTGTATTCAAAAATTATTCCACCTAAGCTTGATAGCCAAAATATATTTACTGTGATGTGGACAATTGTGAGCTAACAATTGAAATTACAATACCACAACCAAGCAATAAACACATAATTTGTTTGGTCCCCTAAAAGAAACCATAATTCTTTTTATATCCATCAAATGCACTTACTTTGATCGAAAATTGATACTTGTTCCTTCACTTTTAAATGCTTTATGTTACACAGGAATATCTGAAATTTCTATACTACTTTTCTACAAATTAACATATGAATCCTGTTTAGATTAAAACATTCACAGCAGCTTCAAGTGTGAAACGTGAGCAAGGCTATAAAAAATTCTCTCTTTTTATTATTTCCTTGTACGAAGTAAAGGAAGTATTGTAATCGCGGAAATTTTCGGTTTTCAGATTTCAACATAAATATCCATTTTGACCATCCCTGAACCCATTCTGACTAGTTTCGTCGTGACGTCGATATGTACTTTCGTATCTCGCATAACTCAAAAACGGTTAGCCTTAGAAAGTTAAAATTTTGTATTTAGGATTGCTGAAAAATCTAGTTGTGAACCTCCCTTTTGGTCACTTCATGGTTACCGGAAGTGGTACTTAACTTGAAGGTCATTATTGATTTTCATCAAAATTTATATTAAAATATACTGCAAAACTTCACAAATTAGGTTTATAATTTTAGTTTTTAGTTGACATCCGCATGATGGTATAGAAGGATCAATCTAAAATTTGTTTTATTGAAAACTAGTTTCGAATGTCATACACAAAAAATTCAAAAATGAGCAATTCAAAATATAGTTTGGTATTATTATACATATTAAATTAGATTAATATAAATCAGTATTATAAAACATTTATGAATTATGAATTTAATTAAGACAAGAAATCAAATACATGTTGGTACTTACCAAGGTTTAAATGGATTATATCAAACAGAAAAGTTTGTACTGATTTCTTCTCGCATTATACTATCAATGAACGAAAGGTAGGTAGGATGTCTTTAGGTAAACGGTTTAAGGGTCAGGGTTTTTCCAGTAATGCCGGTGAGTAATTGTTTTTTTCTGTTATAAATGAGAATAAATTTAAGATTGGAGTATTGGAGATATTTATTTGGTCATTTAAGCAAAAATCTGGATTGGATTTGAAGGATTTTATTATTTCAAGTGCTTCATATATATTTAATTTATACGAACTAAGTTGTAATGATTGTACAGCCAAATACATGGGGAAAACTGGAAGATCGCTAAATTAAAGATTAAAGGAACATATACGTGCATATAATAATAACACAGATAATTCCAACTTTGCAATTCATTTAAATGAAAATAATCATAAATTCATCAAAGTCTCAGGAGTTAAATTAATACATCACGTTTTTTTTTTCTTTCTCTTGATCAATTTTTAAGGTACGGTTGATATGCCTAAATATTTTTGATATTAAATAAAAATTTCATCATACCTGTGACGGGCCTCACTTATGCTTGCAAAAGTAACTTACAATTACGCCTTAATTCTAACTTAAATAATTGTATCTAGTAGATGCTACAACATCTTGCCATCGTTTCGGAGCTGGTGGAGGTACAATGCTATCAAATAGCGGATTGCCAACATGAGTTAACGAATCGAAAAACTTGACATTGCGTCGCGTTAGGAATTGCTTCACTGTCGGTATTTGTAGAGTGCTATGAACGGTAGCAGCTTTTTGTCTCCAAAGGGAAGTATACTTGCATATTCTTCTAATTACCCCGTTCTGAAATTGTAGCACTTTCGCTGTATGAGGGGTTATATGTTCGAACATTGGAGCACCGTACAACAGAGCTGGTCGAATGATACAGATATAAATTAATAACTTAAGTCGTAGGCTTAAGTGTGGTGAGGTAAGGAGGTGAGCCAATTTATATGTTTTTGTTCTCACGTTGAAAACAGCCTCAAATTAAATTATATTGTAATGTATTAAGAATACTGGGATTGAAGGAAATCAATAAGATTAAATAATAGTAATTAGATAAGGGATAAATTAAAGAGATGCTACGCGGGTTAGCAATATTAGCATAAATAAATTTCATTTTTAAACAAAGAAAAGTGGGTCTCTGAGGAGGAGGTGGAAGAGTAGAGTTCTTGGGAGAAGCCAGAATACGGAGATCCGCAGAGGGTACAGAGGAGCAGCCCATCGAGAGACGGAGTTCGAGCTAGAAGGGAGAATAGGAGACCGATGCAGGAGAGAGAAACCTAGACCATCGAGCACCGAGTGTCGAAGGCAACAACAAGATAAGTTCTCGCCCTTTCATTCATTGTGTACATTAATGTCGAATATTATGTGGCATCCGAATAATATTTTTAATAAGCAAGAGTTCTCCCAGTTTTCTCAACTACATAGGCTACAGTCCATATATTTTTACAATGAGAGCAATTTAGATTGTAAATTAGTAAATCAATAGTTTAATTAATAACGTAGCTTCAATAAAGTAAGATCTTCTATCAAATTCTATTATTCTATTAACCCTGCATGCCATCAGATAGTCTAATGAAGTGAAATGGTGAACACGACACCCTTGGAAAGAATCTCCAATGGTATTTATAATATCCCAAACTAGTGACCATAGTAGGGGGGTCTGCGGTCTCTAGCCTTTTAAGTTAAAATATAGTTTGATTGATCGGCTCCCTTCTGGAATCGATGCAAATAGAGAATAAATTGGATAAGTAAATTATCTAAATGTGGTTTCTGGAACCCCCACCTGCCTTAGAAAAGCAGTTTGCCAAAAACATAGCATTTAAAATGGCATCCCTTGTGAAGTACATTTCAACAATTTCACTTAATTTATAATTAATTATTAGTATCAACAAATAAATTAAAATTTATAATTTTATTATTATGATTACCACTGGTGGCATTAGGGTAATTCTATTAATAGAATCATACAATAGTTTTTCATGCTCTTTGACCTTGTTTAATGAATTTATTTTGTTTAAATCAATCTAATGACTCCTAGGATCAACTTCTTCATGCATGAAATTTGTTTTCAAAACTTTCTGGTCTTGTATTCTGTGTGTATTTCAGGGATCAGGAACAGGCCAATTGGTTACATATAATACTCCCACTCCACATTTGTAGGTCTTAGTAATTAACAGGTTGTAATTTCATTGTAAATCCGATTTCTGGGGCATTTGGTTATGGTTCTTTTAGGTATTTTTTGTTCGTGTTAGCGCTGAACCCCACCATAAAGGTTTTTAAGTAATAGGGATAATATACGCACACGCTGTTTGAAGATGGCTTTACGGGTAGAGAAAAAAATACTACCAGAGTCTAGACGGTCAGAAGAAGAATCTGATCCTGAGCCAACCAAAGAACGAACCAATGAGGGGTATTATAAAAAAGAAACCGACAATACAATACTTCCTTTACTTCGTACAAGGAAGTAAAAAGACGATACAATTTTTTTCATAATATGAAATTAGGTAAATTTCTAGACTTGAGCAATAATCAAGTCCAAAAACCAAATAGAAATCGATTTTAGGACATTTTAATGTCACTAATACTTAAAAGTATTTATTCCGCAACAATACGTGCTAAAATTTGGAGTCATTAAGAGACGTTCATCCGTCAGTAACCGAAGAAGAAATATTAGTTAATTAAATTCGAATTAAAAAGTTCCGAAAATTAGATGGTTCAATAGAATTATTAAAAGTGAATTAGGAGAAACAAGTAGGTTACCTTATGGAACAGTTCAAATTGTTTTTCACTTTCGAGACTTCCGAAGAACGTGTCCAGAGTAACCCCATATGTATCAACACCAAGGTTTTGTGAGAAATGTATTTTGTATGGACATTTAAAAGACATATGCAAGGACAAACAAAAGTTTTCAAACATATAACAAATGACTGTACTGAACCGAGTAGATGCTTACATTACAAATTACCTCATAAAAACAATGATAAAAAATTATCCGAAAAAAATAAAGATATATTGGTGGAGAGACGCTAAGCTATAAACAGACATCAGATCTGTTCCCTATTCAAACTTATGATAGGTTCTCTCACACAGACTTTCCAGAAATTGAAGAAAATTCAAATCTGTTTCAAATTTCAGAAGCCCCCGAAGAAGTCTCTCAAGTGAAGCATGCAAAACTAATCATAATCATCCTCACAATGGTAAACCTGCAAGCAATAAAAATAATGCAGCTTCCATATCGAATAACTCTCACAAATATAGAAGTGATTCCATGAAATCACAAAATAAGTTAAACGCACTTATCCACAAAATTAAAGACAAATAAGCCGGGTTCGGTATAGTTTTGCACACTAATTTTAAATTTGAGAAAATAGACATACAAAATATTGGACCAATTTAATATCGAGGTATTAAAGAATATAGCCACAACTAATTGTAATATCAGTATATATTTCTCCTTGCAGTAAACTTACTTCTTCAAACTTTCAAAACCTTTTCTCTGTTACTGACGATTTCCCTGAATTTAATATCATTGAAGATTTTAATGCGCATTCTTCGTACTTTTGTGATAAAGATACGGATTCACAAAGAGATCTTATACGTGAATTGTACAGTCTTCTTTGTTACTCTTAAATGAACCTGATGCACCAACGGGAATCAGCTCACAAGAGTAAAACCATCCATACTAGACCTCACCTTCTCAACTCCTGATATAATTCACAAATTACCATGAGCTGTTTCCTCTGAAACTCTTGGCAGCGATCATTTTCAAATCATAATTGAAGTAAGCAATCCCAAAGTTGATCATAGAAAAATTTACAGGAAAAGAAACTTTAAGAAAATGAACAAGGATACAACGCGACCTTAAATAAATTATGGGATAAGGAGCACACAAATCACCCTACAATTGACAACATTTCAGATTTAATGAACCTAGCCAGCAAATCTGCTATTCCAGTATAAAATACCAACCAAAGACTAAATCCAAAATGTTGGTGGGATGACAGCCTGAACAAAGCTAATAAAGAAAAAAATACGACACACAAACCAATACAAGAGTAATATGACCATTGAAAATTATAAACTCATGAGGGACCAAGATATATAAAATGAAATGTTTGATTAAGACAGCAAGGAGGGAATCATTTGCAACTTGTGGTATAAAGTAGGAACTATAAAAGATGTAACCGCTAGTAGAACAACTGTTTCCACTTTTCTACAGCAGTTTTGCAATATTTTTGAGCCAAGGCATAGGATGTTATTCGAGCAATATAGATTGAGACCAGAAGATGCACTATCCAGTCCCTTCCAAATTACGGTGGATGCAGCATTGAAAGGGAAAATAGGCATTGCTCCTGGAGAAGATGAGATTAAAGACACCATAATAAGCCTCTTACCAAATCAAATAAAAGAACAGCTACTAATTGCATTTAGCCACCATTCACAAGCCCCTTCTGATTGGCGAATAATTCAAATTGTACCCATTCCAAAACAAGGTAAAGATTTATCCCTTATATTCCCTTACAGACCCATAGTCCTAATACCTTGTCTAGACAAAGTTTTTAACATAGTAGTAAAGCACAGATTGGAATGGTATTCGGATCAAAAAGAAATACCCCACGTTGTTTTGGTTTTCGTCTGATTACAACTGACGCAATCTGGTACCTAACAAATAATATTTACAAAATTTTCCAGCAAATAAGAATCCTAGTAGCAGTGACCATAGACCTAGAAAGAGCATATGATAACGTCAAAACTCAAATCGAAATTAAAATAATTAGGCACCCCACAACTCATAACCAATTGGATAGCTAATTACTTATCTCTTCATACATATCTCATTCAAACTGATGAAGGTTAGTTATGATTCCTATAACAGCTTACCCCAGAGGGACGCCCTTAGTCCCATTCTTCTTAATTTATATACTGAGCTTATAGTTAAAAATCTGCCAAATGGTTGCAAAATGATACAATTTGCAGACGATATTCTAATATTCGCTGATGTAGAATCACCAGAGGGAACACAAAGAATAAGAAATGTCTATGAAACTTTAAAACTTAGAATCAAAGAAATTAGATTTGAAATAAATCCTAGAAAAATAAATTTAAGATCATTTACAAGGAAAATAAAATTCCAGATAACTAGCTTTGACATCATAACAGACAATTACAAACTTCCTTCTCAAAATAAAATTCCTGGGGATGACGTCAGACAGTAGAAAGAACTTCAAAGCTCATTTGAAGAACACCAATATACTAAAAGTTTTAGCAGGGATTTATTGGGGCTCTAACCCTCTAAATATACTAATACTATATAAAACCATTATCTGATCCATATTTGATTACTGTTGCAAGATCTACAATGAAACTAAATCTATAATTAACAGCTTAAACATCACACCGATAAATGTGCTGCTGACTGAAACTGAAGAGATACTATTACTCTTAAGGAGGATGCACAAAGAAGTATCTCAATGTTATAAAAATTGAAAAGAATTGCAATTGTGGAGTATGCAATGCGCCAGAAGATCCATGCTATACACTATTCAGATGCAGAAAATACAGGAAGGAAAGAGTAGAAGTAATAATAATAATAAAGTTTTATTCTCAATTTTTAAAATTACAAAAACTCTGTGTCATCATGTCCGGGTTTCACTTCCTTTACATGATTAATATTTTTTAAAACAATAATTAGATTTTACATATTTACATTGTTCATATAATAATAGTAGGAAAAATAGAAAATAAAAACCCACTTAGAAAAAAGAAAAAGAAATAAATAAATAAAAAGAATACATAATTAGAGTAAAATATAGTATATAGTAGTATAGTATAGAGTAAATATAGTTAGGTTAGGAGTACGTGTTTGGTTCTTTTGTGAGTGTAACGTCAAAGGGAATTTTTATTGTAATTACCGATCTCTTTTATCAATGGGTTTTCGGAAGCTATTGTTCTTGCAAAATATGATTGGGTATGAGCGAAGACGTATTGTTGAATTGTGGGGTTTTAGGTCTTGGAGCATAGACGTGATTTTAGTATACCGGAGGTAGTTATTTATGATCCTCATACAAAGGTTTTGAAACCTTTCAATCTTATTGTAATTAGTTATACAAGTTGAGCTCCACACTGCGGAGGCGTAGGTAAGCTGAGCTCGGATCACTGATTTGTAGAGTATAAGTTTGTTTTGGAGGCTTAGCTTGGATTTTTTATTGAAATATGGGAGCATTTTAAATATAATTTTTTTGGGCTTTATCTGTTTGTGTTCTGTGAAGGTTAGGGATTTTTCCAGAGTTAAACCGAGGTATTGTACTGATTTAGACCATGGGATGTGTTCTGAATTTAGGGCAGATGCTGATCTATGCATGGCCTGTGCTTGGTGAAAATTATAGCTTCTGACTTATTTGTGTTGATTTTCAGTTTCCATATTTAACAATATTTGTTAATTTTTTTGAAAGTTAATTGTAATCTGTTTCTTATTGTATCAATACGATACGATGCTGTGTCGTCTGCGTATAACATTGGGAAATCGGAAAAGAATAAATTGAATAGGGTTGGGGATAGGCAGGAACCTTGAGGAAGGCCAGCAGAGAGTGGGAGTACTTTGGAGGAAGATGAGTTTATATGAGTATAAAATTGTCTATTGGAAAGAAATGAGTGTAAGATGTGAACTAAATACGGAGGAAATTTGTATAAAATTAGTTTATGAATAAGACCAGCATGCCAAACGGTGTCGAAAGCTTTTCAAGGTCTAACAAAAGCATACCGGTATGTTTTCGATCGTTAAATGCTTCGGTAATGAAATCTGTGAGGCGAGCTAGTTGATCGAAAGTGGAGTGATGCTCCCTGAAGCCAAACTGTTCTTCTATAATCAGTTTATTCTGTCTGACGTGCTTGTGAATCCGGTTTAAAAGTAAACGTTCTAAAATTTTAGATAATATGTTCAGCAGACTTATGGGTCTGTAATTTGAAATATTTTTAGAGTCTTTATTAAGTTTGGAGATCGCGACGGTTTTGGAGGTTTTCCAGGCTGTAGGAAAATAATTGTACCTTAATGTTGAGTTGATATTTTGGTTAAATAATAAATGGCTTTTCTGCTTAGATTTTTTATAACCAAAGATGGAATGCCATCGTCACCTGGAGCTTTCTTTGTTTCTTTGCTTGAAAATTTTCTGATAATTTTCCGTTTCTTTGGGTGAGATAGCGGGAAAATTAGTTGCGACTGGAACTTTTAAATAGTCTCGGACTGATTTTAGAATTTTTCGATTATGGTGATTTGACCCAAAGTTTGAAGTGGTTAAGTGAACAGATTGAAAATGAATTCCTAATAATTCGGCCTTATCTTTATCCTTGTAAACATATTCATTGATTTGTTTTAGTAGAGGATTTTCGGAAGATATTTTTGTGAAGGTTCTATGAATTTTCCAAATTTTATTTTCACCAGTAATACAAGAGTTCAGAGTATTTGCCCAATTTTCGTTTCCCCAAATATTTATACGTGATCGTACATAATTATTAAATTTATAAAAAACTGTCTTGGATTGAGGGCTTTTCGTATGTTGGTATTTTTATCTAAGTCTATTTTTTATTTTTATTAGAGTTAATAATGAGAATGGCAAATTATAGCGGTAGGGCTGTAAAGAATGTTGTGGTATTGATTTTGTCACAGACTGTTTAATGTATAAGTTAAAATTATTTATGTGACTGTCTATTTCATGTGAGTAGTTAATTATTGGATTTATGTTTATATGAGAGTGTAATACTTTCCGAAACTTATACCAGTCAGCTTCTTTAAAAATGAATTTATTATTTTTGGGATGAGTAGTTAATGTCGAGTTTATACGGAAAATCAGGGGGTTGTGATCCGAGTTAAGACATGATAAAGTGATGAGTGGGGATAAGTTATATATATTTTTAGTGATTGCTAAATCGATAATACTAGGTTTGTAGTTTCGTTGAGTCGGAATGTGGGTAGGTTCAAATGGGCTGTGTATCTGCATTTGTTTTTTAACTATAAAGTTAAGTAGAGATTAACCATTTTTATTGGAGCTGTGACAATTCCATTTAATATGTTTAGCGCTTAAATCACCGAAGATTATTGAGTAAGAAAACACCTATTCTAAAAGCAGGACCACGGAAAACATTCAATTCAACTGATCAGGCATTCCCAGCCCTTCCAACTCCGAAATCAGAATGGCCTCAAAAAACTTTCCCTCAAATAAATCAGAAAAACAGTGAAACTTCGTTTTCTGATTGTTTTAAAGAAATAAAAGATATTTTTAGCACATTAAATGTAGGCAAGATTTTTGCAAATTTTAAGAAAATAATGTCACAATTAAAAAATGCTGAGGATAGTACCTCAAAAATATTTATCTTGATAGAAGGCTTACTCTCTTTTATTGATTAATGGACATATTAGTTATTAATATATATAATATTTGCATGTTCCATAATTTTATAAGCTGTAATGTTACAGAATTACTCACGAACTTCGCCTTTCCTAATCTCACCCACAATAACAGCTTTCTTTTGACATTCAATAATAACGAGTCTCACGAAATATATTTTCACATCACACACTTTCTCGTACATCACCTCACGGTTGATAGAGCGAAATATTTTGCAGTAAGAAGCTGTATGATTTCGGGGAGGTCGCACTCGACGAGGACGGAAATCCATTCCAAGCAACTCTAGTTCGGATATTAAAAGGTTCAGAGGCTGCATCAATGGCTTGTTTGAAAGAGACAAGATAACGGGACACAGCAGTGGTGCCAACTCTTGTCGACATTGCCAGCAGCTTGGTCTAGTGTTGGAGACCTTACTTATTGACCAAAGTAGGATTTGGTGACAACTATTGAAGGTCATCTGTATAATAAAAAATTAAAACATTTTATGTAATTGAGGGACTCTAGTCATAAAACATAGAAACTAACAAAATGAATTTTTACTTTCAACCAGCAATCATTTACCATAACTTAATACCAAAATTACTCTTTAAAAAATATCTACAGATTTTTTAACAACCTATGAAATCAGCAATAAGTAATGCAGTGTTGTCAAAAACTTTGATTCACAAAAAATGATGCCATGTTTTAGGATTGAGTGCTTCAATTACGCGCTAAGGTTTTCATATTTCATATCCGTATTTTGGATGGCATGCAACTTTTGATGTTTCTCATCCCTAATGATATAGGGATTGATAATTATCTGAGATTTAAAAAAAATTAACCCTTGAAATTTTCTTATGGCATGCAGAGGTTAGGAAGGGGGAAGGATGCTGGAGTTTAAATTATGTTTTTAACAACTATAGAATTGTAATAAAATTAAAGAGAGGAGGGGCAAATTGAATAAACAGTATGCCCCTCTTCTAAATTAGGGGTTCAATTGAAAACTAGGTTCTTTAAAAAATCTCGTTTGATTTTAACTAAAATAAATTTCGTAAATACATCTTCACAGATTTAATCAATCTGTATTAACAACTTTCATTCATAACAGAGCAATGCAAACAACAGGAAAATGAAGAAATCAATAACAACACCTCCTGTATAAGTAAAAATTTATTCACAAATCACTTAACGATATCCATAAGAATTTATTACAGCAGTATAATTAGTATTTGCTTTAGACATCTTTTCCTTGGCTTGTTTAGTTAATTTCTGAAATCACAAAAAATGATATAATAAATAACAAAGAAATGTGAAAGATAAGATGATTTATAATTTTTTAAAATAAACAAACAACATTTGTGAAACACATACCATACAATAGATGATTTAATAAGTAATTTCTATTCAAATAGCTCCATAGCTTATTATAATCTATTTAACAGCTAACTTAATGCACATTAATTTTTGTTTAATATTTCACTAATATGGCAGATGTCTGTATAAGTGAATTGCATTATAATAGACAAAGTGTGCAAAGCACTAACATGAAACTGAGGGAAATATAATGCTAAAGAAGGAAATAGAAAATACAGTATGGACTGTATAATCCGGCCTCTTATTCCGCCACATCCAGTAATCTGGCGCTCCGCTCTGAAGGTGTCGGCAGGGGACTATACTTTAAGGTACTATACACAACTAGTATCTTGCCTGCTGTCAGTGTGTCATATTTAAACTGTCACGAGTGATTATTTTGTGCAGTCGGTGCATAGTAAATAGTCCAGAAGCCCATGCAGAAAAACATGACTTATTTTATACAAAGGTTCACCTATTTCAGACAATCATGTTCTTCAAGAAGAGTTAAAAAATAGACATCTGCCACCACTAAGCCGCCAGAATACAAAATGGTGGCCAATCAAACATGAAAATTTTCAGTTACTGATTTCCAACTCTAAATGATACTTCTTAGTGAAAACTTTTATATATCAAGATAAGATAAATAAGAACATTAAATTCTACATTGGATGAATATCTAACATCATAAATTTGGTCCAAGAATACGATACAAACTGATGGTTGAAAAACAATTTTTTACTAACTTAATCAAGAAATTCTATATATTTACTTTTAAACGCCTGCAGTATGTACACTGTTATTCTAAATTAAAAACCTTTCTAATAAAACTTGTAGAGCACTAATTTTATATTTAGAGAGTATCTTATACATATTCGGAATCTAAACACTACACAATACCTTGAACAACTTCCTCTGTGATCTACAGGCAGTGAGTCAGATTGTCTCCTTCACTCTCTCATCTGTAGTCTACTGACCAAATTTTCATGCTCCACCAGATTTTGCATAATGGTAGAGAGAACCGACCCATCATTTATTCATAGACTATAAAAATGCTAATGATAGCATAGAAAGAAAAGAACTGACAATGCCCTAATAGATTAATGGTGTACCCAAGAAATTAGTAAGGCTGTGCTAAATGACAAAGGGAGAGGATTAATGCATGGTTAAGATCCAGGCTGATCTGTCACGAGAGTTTGATAATGAGAAAGGTGTACTTCAGGAAGACGCTCTGCCTGCCTTTTTTATTTTTGATCTAGAGAAAGCGGTGACTCAGGTATGACACTACTATATTTAATAGGACTGTGCAAATCCTGGCTACTGTGGCCAACTCTTCTCTCATAATAAATATCATTATAATCTTTCCAATATGTATAATCATATTATAGTTGTAATAAATCATACATATATTTATATCGTTAAAACCTTTAAAACTATCAGTTTTAGTCTTTGTGAAAGGAATACATACATGTAAGTTGCAACATGGATGTAATTCTTGCTTTTTTATTAGAACAGGAAGATGAAATTATGTTATTAACAAGATGTAATGCTAACAGCAAATTCCAAACACGGAAAAGTGAATGGTTTTATGCTAAATTAATAACTGGCCATTTGCGGAATGTAAAGGAAAAACTCAGAAACTTTTTGATTAAATACCTCTCTCTGTTTATTTTTGTGTTGGTGAAAGGAGGTATAATAGGAAAAGCTACTAATACAGTACTGGTACTGCCTACCACTGCAAGCTCAAATCGAACCTGAAGAAAAACTTGCAGCCACTTTAGAGTAAACAGACAAATAAAACAATTCCTCCTCTCCACTGCGTACAACCAACGAATGTGAATTCGTTTCTTTTCTATAGACCAAAAAATAGCTTAACGCTTTACTTGTAACTTCCCCTTTGAGAATACTTTTATCTCTCGGCCTATTAACTTCTCTGAGTCCTAGATTTGTTTTATAACATTTTATTTTGCAAACAATGCTTCTGTTAAATTAATAAAAGTAAGGAATTACAAAAATTGATTTTTCACATCCTTTATTTAAACATACTTGGCTCCTTCAGTTATACATACAGACGACGATATATTTATCAATATTTGTTTACAAATCTAGAAAATAAGATAAAATCCTCTAAAGAAAAATAGTTGATAAACAATTCTGTACTTGTACAATTTGCTAATATTTTTCAAACAAATTTTACTAAAGAAGTTTATTTTTCTTAATTGTTGTTATATTATTATCATAAATCTTCAGTTAATGAATAAACTTTCAAGAAACAAACAAATTAAGAAGTTTATTTATTTTATTTTTGTTACATAAAAAACCTGACATTAATTCAAAAATTCTACAAGGCATTCGTCATTCACATTAAATCCCTTCTTTGACATTTTGTTAAAGAAAAACAAGTGGGAACCATGGCAGTATGGTGCCATACCTATACTGCCGGGAAGTGCCAACAAAATATGTATGCTCCTATCTATTCAGCCGCAACTGTGGGCAGTGCCAACGGAAGTCTACCTTTAGATGAGTTTCTTGCTGTTGATGACCCAGCAAGAAGACTGGGACTTGTGATTAATGAAAGCAAAACCAAATATATGGTAATGGGGCAGGAAGAAATTGACCCTGACCAAGAAAACCAAACAAGACTCATTAGTTCATGAATGCAAAGTCAACCATTCGATCTATGGTACAATCTGTGTTGAGGGAACATGGAGAAGAAGGACCTATAACGAACTAAGTTCTCTTATGAACGGTGCAGATATAGTCACAGTTATATATCTAGGATGGCAAAGCTGGGTTGGGCATGTGATAAAAATGGAAGATACGGATATCCCAAAAAAGTCTAAACTGACTGCTTGAAGGGAACAAGAAGAGTTGGTCAACCTAAGTTTAATTGGGAGGACGACGGTGTAGCAAGCGATGAAATACACTTACTTATGACCTGGAAATGGAAGTCAGGAACTCAAGATCGTGAAAACTGGCGGAGGCTCTTACTCAGCAATGGGTTGCCGTATCGATGTAAGTAAGTAAGAAAAACTTTGAAAATGGACAACTTTCCTAGAGTAGAAGGCACCACTTTATGCTTGTTTCAAGAAAGAAAATATCTGATGTGGACAACACATGACTTCCTTTTACGCCTATTAAACTATAAATCGGTGGCTCAAAAAGTGATCCTGAATTTGGTTACTAGTTTCTGAAGATTGCAGTATCTCAAAAACGACACTCAGCGTCACGACATCCATCTATTTAAACACACACGCACACAAATGGGGAGGAAAACCAGTATTTTACACTCAATTTTAACACTTAAAACAAGTAATAAAAATGTTTAATTGTTTAATATATTATAAATATGTTTCCCTAATATCGCTTATACTTGAGATTAGAAGATATGTAATGCGAGAGTTCTCGCTCGGGCATACTAGTTACATTATATTTTAATATAATTTTTGATGAAAGTCTAATGTGACCTTCAAGTAAAGTACCGCTTCCGGTTTTCCAATTTAGACCAAAATCTAGTATGTTATTTAAATCAATGTATAAATTATAAATACTAAATTTGAGAAGTTTTGCATAGTATCACTACTATATATTATTACGGTAGTATAGATCCCTTTTCCGGCTCTCAGGAACGATGGATTTTGATGAATGAGGTATCAAAAGAAAGGGAATTTCATGGAGAAGTGACGAATCCTAATTTCCATTCTTAAATTCTTACTGGGGCTTAAATAAAAGTGATGAAAAAAAAGGGAGGTTTCAAAGATTTGACGTCTGAGAGTCGACGGATCGAGACGGAATAAGTTGGATTTTAAAGCTTTTGACGCGGGCATCAAGATCACATACGCTCCTACGGAGCACATTGTTCCAGCCTTTTTAAAGCTTAAAAACCTACCGTTTTTGAGATAACGCACGATATAGGTCTGCAAGGGCCTCATGCCATCTTGCGTACGTGCCGTTGTCATGGCAACTTTAAACATGTAAAAACAAGTTGGGTCTGTATACAAACACTTTTTAATGACTTTTAAATTATTCTGCTAAATTGTTGTTTTTAGGTTCCTATGAATGATTGAGGAGATTATACATTCTTTCCCGTGTCTAATCGTTAACACTGTTAAATATGAATTCTACATATAGAAAATGGTATAGCTGAGTCTTATTGCTTAGCTTACTTATTAAGTAAACTGTTACTTAAACATTATCATTATAAACTATGCTGCTTTGCCAAACGCGATATTTAAATAAACTTTCATGTTAATATTACATTGTTTCTAACATGCGAATATATTATATTGTTTCTAACATAATTCGAAGAAACTTGCTTCTCCAATATAACTAGCTTATACTTCGATTGCATTAGGGAGAAGATATGTAGATAGATGTCTAATGCGAGAGTTCTCGCTTGGGTGTACTAGTTTTAATATAATTTTTGATGGAAATCAATTATGACCTTTAAGTAAAGTATCACTTCCAGTGATCAAGCAGCGACCAAAAAGGAGGTTCACGACTAGATTTTATAACAATCTTAAATACAAAATTTCAACTTTCTACAGCTAACCGTTTTTGAGTTATGCGAGATACGAACGTACAGACGCCACGGCGAAACTAGTCTAAATGGATTCAGGGATGGTCAAAATGGATATTTCCGTTGAAATCTGAAAACCAAAAAATTTTCGCGATTACAATACTTCCTTTACTTCGTACAAGGAAGTAAAAAACAGGCACACCCCTATTTTAGATTAAATTCTTAGGAGAAAGACAAAAATGCTATGTAACAACATTATGAAAAAGGTCTTATGTGCAATTCCGAATGGTCAAGACTTTCTTTTAGAGCAAAAATGCATTAAAAACTTTTATCACTACTAACATGCTTATTGAGTTATATTATATTTAACACATTTCAAATTTGTAGTTGGAGTGAGAAAAATGTCAAATAGCTGAGGAGCCTGTATGCTGTCTTGCTCACAAAACTTTGCATGTGATGTGAGGGAAATAAAAATTTGAAGTTCCATTAAGATTAACCAATCAATAAGCCAAAAACATAAAATGGAACACTGTGAATTCCATGGAAAACATGTACTTCAAAGTAAACAAAGCATGAATCAAACGTATATTTTCACACTATGGGAAAACACAACTACAGATGATGAAACAGAAACAACTCAAACAAAATAATTCCAGAAAATCAAAACTGAGGTGTGCCAGGTTATCTGGAGTTTGGTGAGAACCTGCTACAGAGTGCAAACCAATTAGAAATAAAGCTGGGCAAAGGTTTGGCGACCTTTTTCAAAAAGAGGAAGGGTAGTAGCCTTTTTTCTTCTTTAAAAAACTAGTCCCATTATTCGTCTTAAAATTGAATAGTTAAAATTACAAGAGCAACTAGTAAAAAAAAATTAAGTTAATAATTACAGAAATTGAAAATTTATGTGACGTCAAAGTTATCAACTCGTGTTATGGAACACATAAGGAAATAGATTTTGACAGTTTGAATTAAAGTTTAGATGAAAAGAATCAATACCTGAGATCAAAATACCTTAGCTCCAAGCTGAAAGTTAACTAATAACAGTCGGGTACATTTTTTTACATGTATGTATTTGGAGAATGAACTATTCACATCTCATGACTTTATACTGCCAATAATAATTTTATACTTACCAATTTATTCATCTGAACTTGTTCCTTGCAATTTAAGGACTTATATTAAAACAAGAAGCAAATTATTAATATAAACACACAAAGGAGAAAGAGTGCTGCAGAACGTTGCATAATAAGAAAGAACATAAATCTTAACAGACCCAGCAGTCAATCCCCTAATTTTGATCAAGAGCCCCGATTCACAAACTATATTATAAATTAATTTAATAATGCAATAAAATACTCATGTGTCAATAAGATAACTCACCTTCAGGGAATTCCTCTTGCGAATATCGAAAACTGCCCTGACCTTCCTCTTAGTTTCAAGGGCCCTCACCACATCCTTGTACTTCCAACCAACTTCAGAAGACAATCTACCTAGATGGCAATAAGCCCTACCAGGTTTCAAGCACAACACTCTCATGGCTGTCGGAACTACTACTCGTTTCCTCTTATCATATGGAGGAGGGATTCCCTCAAACAACTTGATACGCCTTAAAGCAGCCTTTCCCCTTTCAATTTTGTGTGGCACCATACCTATACAAATTAATGTTATTTTGTAATATATATAAGTACACATACATATATATTAGGCAAATGCTAAATTAACTATAACTAGATAACCAAACATGTATAATCTAATGTAGTACACAGAACCACCTATTTTTATTAATTTGATATGTAACTACTTTTTTGAGCTTATTCATAAGCAATTTTATTAACTGGGCTATGACTTTATAATTGCATTTAGTCAATTTACAATCCTTCCATCAAATTAACAGAGCTTTTCAAATAACATTATTTTCACCTTTTAATCAAATAATGTAGGTAAGGTTAAGTAAACAATCATCATAAAGGCTCTGCATTAAAATTCAGATAAGATAACAAACAATTTTTAAAACATACAATGAGATCAAGACCATTATACCCATCGTCAAAACCACACATACAATGAAATTAAGACTATTATCCATTGTCACAACCATACATACAATGAGATCAAGACCATTATACCCATTGTCACAACCACACATACAATGAAATTAAGACTAATATCCATTGTCATAACCATACTACAATGATATCAAGACCATTACCCATTGTCACAACCACACAAAGTTTTTTAATATGAGTACTAATATAATTCTTCAAAAGTAAGTTAACATTTGAATTAGTTCAATTTGATAGCAATTTCAAGTATCATGATAGAGTGAGAACGTGTCAGCAGAACTGTTTGTTAATAATCTGTTACTTCCAAAAATACTTGACTTTTTTTTGTGATAACATGCTACAATCAACAGTATAATACACAATGCAAGCAAACATTTACAGCAAAAATCAAAAGGCATATAGGAAATCCCTAAATAGATTGTGGTGTAAAGTGGACAGATATCACCTTCAGGCTTTGGAGATGGGCTACAAATTTTTTATATTTCTTCATCATCCTAGCTGTTCTTATCAGAATGAAAAATACTGTAACTTAGCGGGTGAGAACCCATTATAATGATAATATTGGTCATTAATTAATTAAGGTTGAGTTAATAACGTGTTTTAATTTACTGTCATTTTCTACCAAAGAAATAATTTAGGGACAATTTTATTATAAAAAATAAAATGACTATTAACAATAAAAGTGTTAAGAAATCAAATGAGCTGTGGAATTAGTGCTTGCTCGAGGGATCAGAAAGCAGAATAAATTTGTTCTACTAAACAGAGAATATAATTAATTAAATGAAAAAATTAGTGGAAATTCAAAAGAAATAAAGAAAAGTATGGACTCAAATATTTAATTATGACTCCTAAATTAATAAGCTCATAAATTAGATGAAGCAACGCCAAAAAGTCATTAGCGTCGATTGAAAACGAGACGCCAACTAAAGAGGATGTCTCTCTATCCCAATTGAACATCGACCGACCGCCTTTGAGTCAATACCTAATATAGATCGTCTGCTGGACTGTGTTAGCTCCAGAAAAGTTAATTTTAATATATATCAAGTGAGTGTAGAAGTTTTAAAAGTAAAAGTGAGTAAAGACCAGTTTTAAATAGTTATCAAATTTTTGGTTTTCGGATTTCAACGGAAATATCCATTTTGATCAGTTTCGTTGTGACATTTGTACGCTGGTTCGTATTCATAACTCAAAAACGGTTAGCCGTTGAAAGATAAATTTTTTTATTCAGGATTGTTGTAAAATATAGTTGTGAACCTCCCTTTTTGGTTACTACATGATCACTAAAAGTGGTACTTTACTTGAAGATCATAATTGAATTCCATAAAAAATTGTATTAAAATATAATGCATAACTTCTCAAATTCAGTATTTGTAACTTATATATTTATTTAAATAACATACTATCATAGATTTTGGTCTAAATTGGGAAACCGGAAGTAGTACTTTATTTGAAGGTCATGATAGTTTCATAAAAAATTATATTAAATATATAGTAAAACATCTCAAATTTGGTAAATAGGACTTTTATATCAATATAAATAATATACTAGATTTTGGTTAAAATTGGTGAGCCGAAAAGGGTACTTTACTTGAAGGTCATAATTAACTTACTAGATTTTGGTTAAAATTGGAGAGCCAAAAGGGGCACTTTACTTGAAGGCCTTAATACACTAACATGAAAAATTATATTAAAATTAAATACAGAGATCATATGGTTCGGTAATAAAGGTTACAAATGCGATTTTTTTCCATTCTAATTAAACATTTTAGTTACTTGTTTCAAGTGTTAAAAGAATTGTTTCCTCCCCATTTGTGAGGTGAACTGTCCGCTTAAAATGCCGAAACCGTCGATTTCCAATGCTTTATCTAATGACTTTGACAATTCTAATGTTGTCACGGAACACGTAGAAATCGCTTAGGAACTTGTTACCTACTGAAAGAAAATAACATATAACAGAATGAGATTTACAGAAACAAGAGCTTGTGTGTGTGTGTAAATCTCATAGATGGACATTGCAATGCCGAGTGTCGTTTTTGAGATTCTGTAATCTTTGGAAACTAGTAACCAAATTCAGGATCACTTTTTGAGCCCTCGATTTATAGTTTAATAGGCGAACAAGGAAGTCATGAGTTGTCCACATCAGATATTTTAGAATTAAGATACGTATATTTTATTTGTTATTTCTCGGATATTCCATAATATTAAATTAATCCACATTTCCTTTTGTAAAATTATAAAAACTTATTTTATTTTTCTGAATGGATCATATGTTATTTAATTAATAACCAACAACCAAGCAATTGATGGAGAAACTGAATGCAGCATTTCAGTACATCTTCTTTTCACATTTATTCAAAGATAGAATAATAAATGTCATCACTAAAGACTGCATTAGTTTCACACGAAAATTCACAGAATATACAAAAAATATCTGATGTGGACAACACACGACTTCCTTGTGCGCCTATTAAACTATAAATCTGTGACTCAAAATGAGATCCACAATTTGTTTACTAGTTTCCGAAGATTTCAATATGTCAAAAACGACACTCAGCGTCGCGACATCCATCTATTGACACACCCATACCTCTGTTTCTATGTACTCTTGTTTCTCGAGGTCTCATTCCGTTATTATATATCGTTTTCTTTCAGTAGGTAACAAGTTCCTAAGAGATTTGTCATATTCTATGTCACTTGACAAAAATTGGAAATCGACAGTTTCGACATTTTAAGCGGAAAAACACATTCAACTTATCTCTGATTCTCCTGCTGCAGACTTGTTCATCTCACAAATGGGGAGGAAAACCATTATTTTACACTCCATTTTAACACTTAAAAAAAGTAATAAAAATGTATAATTGGATTGGAAACCAAATTGCGTTAGTATCCTTTATTACCGAAATATATGATTTCTGTATTATATTTTAATATAATTTTTGATGTAAGTTTATTATGACCTTCAAGTAAAGTACCCTTTTCGGCTCACCAATTTTAACAAAAATCTAGTAAATGCATTCATATCGATATAAAAGTCCAATTTACCAAATTTGAGATGTTTTACATTATATTTTAATATAATTTTTGATGAGGCTAATATGACCTTCAAGTAAAGTACAACTTCCGGTCTGCCAATGTTAACCAAAATATATTATATTATTTAAATTAATATATAAGTCATAAATCCTAAATTTGAGAAGTTTTGCATATATTTTAATATAATTTTTGATGGAAATCAATTATGACTTTCAAGTAAAGTACCGCTTCCGGTGATCAAGCAGTGACAACTAGATTTTTCAACAATCCTAAATACAAAATTTTAACTTTCTACGGCTAACTGTTTTTGAGTTATGCGAGATACAAACGTACAGACGCTACTAGTCAAAATGGATTCAGGGATGGACAAAATGGAAATTTCTGTTGAAATCTGAAAACCGAAATTTTTTACTTCATACAAGGAAGTAAAAACAACCTGTGACTCAATGCGTCTTGAAAAGAAATATAGTATGTAATAAAATAATCCTTCTTAAATATATATACATATATAAAAAAGAATGAATCTTTTATTTGATATATACATGTACAAGATATAAGCTGTTTTACTAAGTTTGAAAATTTATTTTTTAATTATTATTTTAACTTTCTGTTGCCAATGAGAGTATAAAACAGATTAATTTGTTTGGTTGTTGGTTCTAAATTAACAGATAGAAAATACAATAAGAAAATTTAATGACTAAAAGATTTTAGAAACTGATATATAGAAAATAATTAAAAATTATAAGTTTTTACAAATTTGCAAATAAAGGTTCATCGATTTAGTAATGTGGAATATTTGAAAAGAATAAATTAAAACTATACATATCTTAATTCCAAAATACAAAATATTAAATTCTATCTGCAAATTAATAAATGTTATTCTGATACGTTTTTAGATTTCTTATGAAATCCTGCTTCATATCCATCTACTTTTTTCATAATCCCAAATAACGATGCTTCAAAGCTAGACAATGTCACTATTTAAAACTGGTCTTTTCTCACTGGCCTGTATTTAATTTAATTTTTAAAACTCAAATAATGACTTTAAGACATTTAAAATAGACCTAGTTCAATATAAGACACTTGGTCCGGTTCACGGTCAAGATCAGGTCCTCACGCCTAGCCAGCTAACGAACAACAGACCTAAAGAGATTCTCTTTCCTTGCCGGCTAACCATCAACAGTTGCTAATTACTTTAAAGAATGCCGCATCTCTCCCCTAATCTCAAAATAATTTGTCGATATTCTTTTTCTTCTTTTCTTTTAAAGGTCCATATTTACATTTTACTTTTAATATAACGGTTTATAAGTCAACTTCCATTGTATAAAATTATTATATTTAATGATACTTTATCAAAATTTTAACTCTAACCAATCTAATTTTATCATTACAATATAGACTATAAGGATTAAAATTATCAAAAGAGTAAATAAACTAATTTATGTTTTTAACTACTAATTAATTTGAAACTTATTTAAATATAAATAAGTGAATTTATGTGTGCAGTGACTAACTGCCAATCGTGTTTTGGCAAGAGTCTGAAAAGATGAAGATATTCCCTTCAATGAACATCACTAGCAATTTGTTTAAAACAAGTTTATAACACAAAAGTAAATTTATTTTTCACTTTATGCAAGAATACTTTGTACTGGTTCTGGTGAAACTTGTTAAATTTGATCTAATTCTGTGGTTTGTAAAACCATGGAACAAGAACGAAAACCTTTGCATATGTATTGTCTTGTGCCTATTCACAATAATATAACAAAAAATGCACCAGATAAAGCATTTTTTGTCGTTCCAAAAGACTCACAGCAAAGTGGTGTAAAGCCATGAGAAGAGATAATTTATCTACAAAAACTAGTTTGCATTGTATTGAAATCATTATAATGAATACAATCAAATTTACAATATTGTTATTTTATGTTAAAAAAAGTATCATAACCTCCAAAAGTTTTGATTGGATATTTGATGAATTTTTATCACTTAATATTTATATGCATATCAATGTTTGTATGTTACTATGATTAGAATTATTTTCTTTGTTTTACTTAGAAGAGGATACTGAAAATAATATGCAATACAAGATATTGAGTTACCATACGATTCCCGTTGAGAGCACAACAAAAATATTAGATATAACAATTCTAACTGTATTATATTCAAACAACTGAAACATGCATCTGTTTACTATATTACTTGACTGCATTTTTGATAAAATTATTTTTTATTTATTTATAGATTGTTTAATTTTCCAAATTAATACGGGAAATTATGCATTAAAAGAGCTTCAAAACTGAATCAATCATTGCAAAATTATCTTGAAGCTTTTACTCCCTTGAATTCGGTAGATATAGAATCTGGATTTGGAAAAAAAAATCTGGTTTGGTGTGCGCATCACACAACTTTTCCTCACCAACCTACAATAATAATCTTTAAAATTATCTTAGAGTTCACATAAACACTACTTGAAATAAACTCAGCAGAATGCACTTCTTCAGGTCGTTTCTCACAATAGTATAATAAATTAGTTTTTAAATAAATTTGATACTGCAATTCTGTACACTAAATATTTTTGGTTTGCCAAGCTGAAAATATATTTTAAAAGTTTCGGTTTAGTTTTCATAAATATTCCATTTAGTTTCCATGGAATCATTTTGTTTCTATTAAATAATATAAAAATAGAAATAATTAAGTTAATTTCTACTTGCATAAATTTCTACAGAGCGTTTTGTTAACAACAGGTAGGCGACTTGGCGAGAGGAGGTTCGGTCGCATTCGTCACCTTCTGGAAGAGCTTGGTTTTCTCTCTAAGGTCTAATAGTCATTATGACATACGCTGTTTCTTTTCTAATACAGGCCCGATTTAAATAATTATGTTTTTGCTTTTTATGGAATTTAATTCCCTTTCATATGATTTCATACAAAATTTACTATAAAATGCTCACTTTTGGAGTTATGCCCAAATAAAATTTTCTTTTCGCTATAACTTTTTCCTCTGCATTTTCTCGTTGATATACTACGTGCATGAAAAGTTAAAAGAGCTTTAAGGATATATTAGGTAACAACAGTAGGTAAAAACATATTAGGTAAGTTTCATCAAAATCGTCTGAACCGTTTACGAGAAAACCGGAAACAAGACACTTTTTGCCAATTTATTGGATTAAATTTAGAAATAAATCATAACCAAAACATTTATTTAGTTGGCTTCAGATAAAATGTACAATTTGGATGAGAATGAATTTGAATAATTATAAAGGTTATATCTCTTTTTGATAATGAAATATTGTTACCTAACTTCTTACACTGAGGGCTCACATCACACATCACCAAAAATAAAAACAATAGAAAATACAGTATAGTAATTTATAATTAAACGGAATATTTTAGTTATTATATAGTTCACTTAGCTCCAGACAGAGCAAACCGTGTAAGGTGAGACAACATAGAATGAGTATGTGTTTGAGAGATAGGGACTTATGGACTAAGTTAGTGGATGGAGGCTTTATCTAGCTTTCTTGGAATGAGAAGGGAATAACTACGACATCAACCCTCTACTCAATATTTTATACACTTGTTGCCAAGTACTAATGAAAAAATGGAATTAAAACCTAAATACTGAAAATTACCAAGGAATGAATGTTTTTCAAGCATAATTTCTAATTTTTCCCCCCATACCAATTCAAGCAGAATTCCCGATCTTCATGGAATTCCAGCAGCCTTGAATACACCCAGTATATATTTGTACATTGTGTGTGTGTATATATCTATGTATATATACGTGTGTGTATATATAATATATATATATATATATATATATATATATATATATATATATGTGTGTGTGTTTTTTATAAGGATTTTTCTGAGACATGTTATCTCAACAATGCTTACCCCTGATTGTTCGATACAAAATTTTACTGGGTGCACGGTAGTGGAAAGGACCTCTGGCTGGATTAACATTACATCTTTTTCTTAAAAATGATAAATACTTCAGTTTACTCCTGCAAAAATACAAATAAGCAAATTAGACCAAATGAAAATTTATGATTTATCAATCTGAATAATACTACTATGTGGGACAGCTAAAATTATAAAATGTTTTGTACACTCTAGTCCGATCTGCATTTCATCTTCTGTTCGCTTTTTCAACAAGTACTTTGATGGCTCGCAGTTCTGATTTGGACAGGAGCATGATTGTTTATGAAAATATAATTAAAAAATTGAACTAAAAAAACTAATTTCAATTTATATTGATGTTATATTTTTAAGAAGTTTGTCAGAGGTATGGACACTCTGGTCCAATCTGCATGCGAGCAGAGTACGTTTGGATCACTGCATTTCATCTTCTGTTCGCTTTTTCAACAAGTACTTTGATGGCTCGCAGTTCTGATTTGGACAGGAGCATGATTGTTTATGAAAATATAATTAAAAAATTGAACTAAAAAACTAATTTCAATTAATATATTGATGTTATATTTTTAAGAAGTTTGTCAGAGGTATGGTGTAGTGGAACTTATTTTTTATTATGAGCCGACTTATGGTGTATGTTATAGACCTTCATCAGGTCTAAATAGAAAAAACATAACAAAATATGGATAAACAAATACAGATATAATGTAAAAAAACAGAAATAAAAAGTAAGAGAATATGAAATTCATGCCTCAGTTCTTAACATTCACTCCAATTTTCATATACTTTAATGTTATCTATCCCCATTGTAGATTGAAAATTTGTAACTCTGCAGGGTCGGAGAGAAATTATTTGAATTATTTCACACCTGTTCATTTTTTACTTATATGAATATAAGTGTAGTACCCATATAAAAAAACTCGCTCTACCATGCTAGTGGAGTGCCGGGCACTTGGCAGAAAAATCCAAAATCCTACTTAAAAACTTGAAATTCGAGTTATTTCATACCTGTCTGTTTTTGTCTCAGATGAAAATAGATGTACTATTAAGAAAAAACTCACTCTGGCATGCTTGTGGAGTGCCCGGTATTCAGCAGACTAAATCCTAGTTTTAAAACACAAAATTTGAATAAAATTCAATTTAAATATTCATGAGTACCTAATAAAATATCAGATATCTAATAGGTTTATATACATACAAAATTTCGTGTTTACTTTCAAAAATTCCAACCTTGGCATTCGTAATTAAGTATATTCTGATATGTATAAGTTGCCCATTTTCGCTTTTTCTTCCCCTCTTCAATTATGAACCTACAAAAACATGTTTTAACTACTTCAATGTTGGATTCATGTAAAAACTGACTAAGACGGTAAAGTCAAATCGTTTAGGGATCAAACTTTGCGAAAATGCAAGGAAAAACTTTGATCCAGGCAATACTATTATTTGGCACATAGGCAAGTAAAACTGCCTCCTGAGTTGCCTGAAAACAGTTGTATTTCACAGTGGTTACTATTCCGGATTTACTTCAGTCAGATTTTTATAGATATGCTCAATGGCACATAAATGGAATTTTTATACCGAATCAGATGCAATTTTTTTTTTTATGCTTTTTGAAAAATTTTCAATTTACTGTGATGCTTTGTGGAGAGTAGACCCATCTATTTCAGAGATTGACCTATGATTTTATCCAAAAAAATTATTGGCAGAGAAATTGCTATGTCATTTCATTCGGATTGATTGGTAATCGACCAAAGTGAAAATGAATGATTTTTTGTTTTGTTTTTTAATTCCAAAATTAAGCTTTTTTCTCCCACTCAGGTAACAAAAGTTGCAAGAAATGAACAAGCAACTCAAATTGAGAAAAGTGGATTTAGTAGGTACTGAGTAGAGAAATATTATCAATTGATAAAAAAAACTATGCACAATGATGCCACTGTGGATGACAATTCATAAAGAGAATGTGAAGAGAGTGAGAGATTTGTGATATCGGATATTGTATTAGGTACTCATGAGTATTTACATTGAATTTTATTCGAATTTTGAGTTTTAAAACTAGGATTTTGGATTTTTATGCCGAGCACCCTGGACTCCACAAGCATGGCAGAGTGAGTTTCTTTAAATGGGTACTAAACCTATATTGATATGAGTCAAAAACGAACAGGTATGAAATAACTCGAATAATGCATTTTTTGGAACTGCCGCCATTTTCATTTCTCTCTGACCCTGATTGGCAGAGTCACGAATTTTCAATCTACAAAGGGGATAGATAACATTGAAGTATATGAAAATAGGAGTGAAGTAACTAGGGTCTTTCTCCTCTTGGGCTCTTGGACTAACTAGTTGAAAATACATAAACATCACTGTCTTAACCATGTTTTCACAAAACTAAAATAACTCTTGTTATACAAGTCAGGATGGCAACTGCTGATTTATCAATCAAATGGCTAGAAGAGAAAACTACAGGAGGCTTTTACAATGTATCCATCTCTCAAACCGATCACTTTTTTGTGAATCAGACCAAATTGTCAAGAATACCAATAACTGACCTGCAACACACCACTTATTTAGAATTTCAAACAATATTAGTAGTCTATTGGTAGCCATAGCGGTGTCTATATAAAAGCTATCTGACTCAATTGGGATTTGTATATAATGTTTTGTGTTGAAAGCTAAAATTTACATAATACTATTAAATTAAGATGTAAATACTTCTAAAAAATTTAGAAGGATTTAGATCATTTTGAAAACTTGAGTAATATTTTGAAAGTACCAGCGATACATTAAGAAGATTTAGAATGGAGTAGGCTAGCAAAACATGGAGAGCTATGTGAAGTCTTTTCCTAGTAATTAAATAATTGATGCTAGTTTATCGGTGTACTAGAAGCAACGATTACGCATAAAAAAGTAGAATATATAATAGAAGGCTTATAAATAATTGGGCAACAGTCCATGAAGGAAATGTATTCATTACAATTTTTGTACAACTTAACAATTGGGTCGTATTATCAGTTTTTCCACCCAAAGGTCGCCACATTAGCACTCTCTAGCGCCATTTCTGCGAATTGCTTTGAATTCAATTCTAAAATTAATTTCATTGGAATTATTAACATAATACTGCTTACATTAGATATTATGTAAAATTATTAGTGCTGTTGAATTCCTGGTCTGGGGAAGATTTACCTAAAGCAGCAATAATTTAAATTACAATAAGGACCCTACCTTACCTAAAAAGGATCTTTTGGAGGTTTGTATGTCTCTTAAAGGAACCGTAGTGAATGGAAGTCGACAGCACTAATAAATTTAAATAATATCTAATTAGAGCAGTAATAATTTGGTACAACTTTACAATCGGGATGGATTATCACTGGTTGCTGCCGAAGTTACCTGAAGATTGCCAGACTACCACTCTCCAGGGCCATTTGTGCTAATTGCTTTGCATTAAATTGTATTCTGGAATTATTACTGCTATCAATTTCCACTCACTGACAGCGGATACGTTTCAGTTTAGGTTGCGATCATACCCTAATTTCAATTATTACTGCTTTAATTTAGCAGCACCTAATTTTAATTATTACTGCTGTCGACTGCCGCTCGCTCAGGAGATATACAAACCCCCAAAAGAACCTTTTCAGTTGAGGTTGGATCCTTAACCGTATTATAAATTATTACTGCTTTAGGGAACTACTTTCTCAGACCACCGGAAATCGACAGCACTAATAATTCTAATGAATACGAATGTTACAATTGAATACAAAGCAGTTAGCACGAATGATGCCAGAGAGTACTAATCTGCCGACCTTCGGCAGCAGCCAGTGATAATGTGTTCCGATTGTAAAGTACTATTAATCATTTTAATGATTACAATAAATAAGAATGTTACATTTGAATACATAGCAGTTAGCCCAAATGGTGTTAGAGAGTGCTAATGCGGTGACCTTCGGGTGCAGGCACTAATTATGTAACTTCGGCTCCACACTAAGTGCCAAATTGTTTGCCGCTGGTATGAATCAGAGTATTTTTGAAAGTAATGGTCGATGTTTGCATTGGCCGTTTCCGAGTGGTTTTCTATTGGCCGTTTCCGAGTGGTTTTCTATCACACATCAAAGGGATTTGCCATGCCATTGCGTTCCATCCACACCAGTGACGAACTTTTGGCAAATGGGTTCCTCATTTCCACCTAAATATTGGGTTTTATAAATGCCATCACTTTAAAGTTGATACTGAAATGATGATTCATAAATTGATAACTTTTGGTTGTTAATTGGATTTATTATTTTGATTCTTACTTGTTTCTGGCTGACTTTTGTTTTAAAACCACATATTTTCAACAAATGTTTGGCAAAAGATTCGTTAAATGGTTTGCCATGCGTGTGAATGCCCCATTATATATAATTGCACTTTTACATTTCATATTTCACTAACATGGGACAAGTTGTTTGACTAACGATTTACCATTGGCATGGAGCTGTTTCTATTTTTCATCACAATTTTTTTCTATTTGTTCCTCTCGGCTGCAAAGAAAAGAGCTGAGAGATAACAGTTTAATTTTTTTTTTATTTGTTCAACTACGATAACCATCAAAACTTTCTCAACTTAAAGAGAAAATAAATTTTCTAGTAGCTATGATAAGGTACGAGACCAAGGGATTTGGCTACATCGTTGAAATGATAAACTTCAGGGTGTCCGATACAGCATGAAAAAATTCAAGCATAATTCAAGAATTTAAAGGCTGTGATCTATAAACTTCAAGGGACTTTATGTCAATTTATTAGTATAAATTTAAAATGAAAAATGAACCATTAAATATTGTATTTGAATTGACATATGATAAAATGCCCTCTTTGATAAAGACGTGACAGTCCCCAACAATGACCAAATGTAAAAATCGTACTTGAGAATGAATTCAAATAATTATTAAGGTTGAATTCCTGTTCTATAATGAAACATTGTTACTTAACTTCTAATACTGAGGGCTCAATGCATCACCAAAAATAAAAACAACTATAAAATACTGTAAAAAACAAAAACAATTTTAAGTGTAAATAAATAAAATTCATGGATTGGAATCAATTTCACCATAATTTTATTCATAAACTTATTTTAAAAAACAAAACAATATATATGTATATCAAAATAATCATAATTATAGGAATAAAACGAATCCTAGCAAATCCACTATCAAAGGTAAGGGGCCAACTTATTTTAAAATGAGTATAAATCAGTGGAAATTGAAGAACGGAACTGTTTAGAGCTAATACATTATTTTACCGTTCCATAGCATACCTAGTTCACTTAGCAACTTGGTAATGTGAGATAGAACAAAGAATGAGTACGTGTTTGAAAGATGAACTAAGTCAGTGGAATGAGGAACAACATCAAATCTCAATATTTTAAGCACTTGAAGCTTCATATTGATAGAAAAATAGAATTATTAGTCTAAAAACTAAAAATTCCTGATGACTGGCTGATATTCAAGCATAATTCCCGACATGAAAAATTCAAGCAGAATTCTCGATCTTGTGGGACTTCAAGACTGCTGGACAACCTGAACTTATTCAGAAATGGAGTAATACTGAGATTAAAAACTAAAACTCACTATACTAATATAGAGATGCAAATCAGTGTCAGGAAATTATAAAAGCTATTTATTAAAAATAATAGATTTTTACAAGTTTTATATTTTCAAAATAATTAAAATTACTATAATAAAAAAAATCCTTACCTAAAGAAGTTTCCTGAAATATTAATTTGTTCGGTCCTAACAACAACTACCCTGTTGCCATTCAAAGCAGCTTTAGCTACAATAGCTGCAAGTCGACCCAGTAGGTGACCTTTGCCATCAATTAAGATGGGCTAGAACAGAACATAGATACATTTAAATATATTTATCTACTTACTTAACAAAACAAAATAAAATTTAACATAAAAATGAATTCGCCAAGTTACTACAACACGACCACGTGTTTATTTATATTAAAACTAATTGAACTATAAAGCTACATAACGATTATCCAAACTGCACTTTACTAACAAGTAGGTTAATATTAATAATAAAATGAATGATTCACAAGTTAATAAGTAACCAAAAATATAGTCCAACCTTGTCCGAAAACCCCGTCATTTCACTTAAGATGGAAGAGTTGATGAAAGCACTACACGAGAGCACTTTGTGCCAAGGCCTTTACGATTCTGAGATTAATCGATGTGTTCTCTTGTACACCATTAGAAGTAAATTAAATTTATTATTAATATTAAATTATATTCAGCGTTTTTTTAAACAAAGTTATCCAATAATGGTTTTATTCTAGCTAGTAATACGTCAAAAGCTTCATATAGATGTTCCAACTTTTTTGAAGGAAATGATTTGAATAGGTTATGTGCACTTGTGACGGTTAAAAAGTTCTTGTCAATGTTTTGTTTATTTAAGAAAGCTACCTATTACATTGGATTAATAGGTATTATGGATAATCATTCTTAATATCAGTGATAAAATCTATATTTAAAGTGATTATAGAGTTATAATATCAAAGTTATCGTGAGTGAAAAGCTATTGTTATTATGTACTATTAAAAAGTTGGATGTAAACTATGCTTAGTTAGCAACCAGTAATCATATAATCAGAGACAAAGTATGGAACCGTCTAACCGAGAATCTAAAGGCAACCATAAAACGTTTGAAATATCGGATTTTGAACTAGGTTCTGTTGTAGGAAGTGGTAAATTTGGACGCGTTTACTTAGCCCAAGAAAAGAAAACAAGATTATTAGTGGCTGTAAAAATTATTGAGAAAGAACATATTAAGGAACAAATACTTCAAATGCAAATCTTTTATGAAATTTATTTTCATTCTATGCTGAGACACCCAAACATCATCAGAATGTATACGTATTTCCATGATTCGACTTCTCTCTATTTCATTTTAGAATATGCTTGTAATGGGTCATTATACACCAATATGCGTCAACAGAAGTATAAAAGATTTACTGAAGATTTGGCTGCTAAGTATATTTATCAAACTGCTGATGCCTTGAAGTATTGCCATGATTTAGATTTCTTTCATGGAGATGTCAAACCTGAAAATATTCTTCTTGATTCTCGTGGTAATGTTAAGCTCTGTGATTTTGGTCTGGCTTGGCCTTCAGATTCTAGTGCTTTAAACAGCAGGGGATGCCTGTGTGGAACACGAGATTATCTGGCACCAGAACTATTGAAAGGAGAACCATATAATGAAAAGGTTGATCATTGGAGTTTAGGAGTTCTGTGTTTTGAACTTCTTGTTGGCCGAAGTTTGTTTGCTAGTAAAAGAAGAGAAACTACTGTTCAGCGTATATTGGAGGTGGACATAAGATTTCCCAAAATAGTGACAGAAGAAGCACAGGATTTCATTTCTACATTGGTTCAATACAAACCTGAACATAGAATGTCATTAGAGAATGCCATGTCACATTTATGGATATTACAAAATTTTGATGAAATTAGTAGACAGTAATGAACTTGAAACATACGCAATATTTTATATTTATAAGTTAATATTTTTAATGAAAATTATTTTTGAAATTTAAAAAACATTATTACATGCTAGTCATAGTCATAATATTTGGTACAAACAGAATTCACTGTTGTTTTTATTTGGCTTGGATTTAGTTTTAAGGGAGCATATTGAATATTTTAAATGAATAGCAGTAATGTCCCTTTGAATCATATTTTCATTTAATCTATGCTGCAAATGTATTATACACTCAGATTTTATCATTATCGTTTGAATCTTCCATGCTGTATTGCATTTTTGTTTCCATTGAAAGTAATACTTAAAAACAAAATATTAATATTGCTGATGATGGAGATATAGTTGGCCATAGCTGTAAGTAAAAAGAAGATGGTTAGGATTGATGTCAGGTAAGAAAAACAGTAAAGTAAAAATTGCTACAATATACGCTGTCTTCTAAGCAAAACTTAAAAAAAGTAAAAACATCTTAACTGAACCAAAATTAGCGAACAAACAGCTTACAATTTTTGAATTTGATTTAACACCCAAAATAGTTAGGAAAGATGTGGGTAGAAACACCAGATATTTTCATATTTTAATTTGTTTATAATTTTCCATGTTCCTAGGGATCTCATCACTGCTTTACAGTCGGTATACAATAATTCAAAAGGAGTCGTGAGGATCAACGGAACTGAGTCTGCCCCTTTTTCTATTGATAGAGGTGTCAAACAAGCGGATACACTAAGTCTACTGTTATTCACTATATTTATGGATGAAATTCATAAAATTTGTAAAAGGCGAACAGCCATCGGAAAGTGGAATATGAGGCAATACTCAGCCAGTCTCTCTTGTATGCAGATGATATTGTCCTCGTATGTGATACAAAGGAGAAACTGTAGCAAGCTTTACTGGAGTGGCAGGAGGAACTGGTACTGGTACTGGCAAGGGTGGAGGGACAAAGTCCGGCAAGTGGGCCTAATGGTCCTTTTTGCCGATCCCAGGGGTGGTCACCAATAGAGATAGCTTATTAACCCTCCATGTCGAACCTTCTGGTTTTCCTAATGAAATTTAGAAGGGATAGGAGGAACTGAAAAGAAAAGGAATGACTATCAATGCCTCGAAGAATAAGATGCTGGTCTTTTCCCGAGATGAGGAGGAGGAATTGGAGGTGTATTGTAACGGTGAAGTTCTCGAAGTAGTTGACAACTTCGACTACTTGGGAACTGGTACTGGCAAGGGTTCCCCCCACCCTTATATCCAAATATATCCAGAGGATTGGAGGGAAAAAAACACTCCAACAAATGAAGCAGCTCTGTAAGGACCGTGACACCGTGGCAGTGTTGAATTGAGGTACCTCCATGCTAGAACCAGGGAGGAAGAAAAAGAAAAAGAAGAAAAATAATTTTCCATATCAAATACTATTTAATATTTTCATTTATTTCTGTGTATACTATTCTATTGTTTCATATTTCTCCCTGTGATCCTACTATATTTATTTTTCTCTTTTACTTTATTCTTGTACCTTGTTTTGCTTAGCCCTAATGAAGAACAACTTCGGTCAAAATGCCAGCACATATTAAAGCAGTTACCTTACTATGTTTCATTCTTGGCCGCACCAACCATTTTTTCCTTTATTAATATTTCTGTTTATTATTTATTATTTTTATATTCTCTCTTTTTTTTGTTTAATTTTATTTAATTATACTTATCATTTTTTATTTAGATATGCATATTAGTTTTTTAATTACATTATTTGTGACAGTTTTAATTTATTATTGATATTATAATGCCTTTCTTTCATTTTTTAAATTGATTTTATTGGTTTATGGTTTAATGGCATGCTGTTTTTATTTTGTATAAACTGCTCTTGGTTCCTTTTACTAATTGTATTTCTAGTGCTTATTTCTGTTTTGTTTACATCCCTAATGGCATTAATCATGAGACCACTAACATTCTATGGTATTATTTCTGTTTTTTTTCCTCATAAAATTCTTATAATATCTTGTTCAATTATAGAACATCTTATAAATTTTTTTTAAAATCATTATTTAAATACTGCTGTATAATAATGAATGATAGTTGATTACTGTATAAAGCAGTTAATAATATGAAAATTCTATAACGTATTTTTCAGTTTATTTATTTATTTGGTTGTATATTTTATTTATTGATATTAAAAAAAATATTAAAGTTATTTAATATATTGATGAATGTTTTGTTTATGCATCATTATTTTGAAATGCTTATTCATGTAATATATGGATAAATATATATTTTATTATTATGATATCCATGCCAATTGTGAGTAACATGGTCAATTGAATTAGATCTCAAGTGTACTTCCTGTATAAAGGGCTTGTTTCTCATAATTCATGAAGAATTAGATGAGTCTTAATTAAAATAAAGTTTAAGATTAAAAACTGGATTTATTCCAATTAAGGGGGTTAAATATGAAATGCTCTCTTTGGTCGTGATTTAGAGGAGTTATTTATTTATTCACAATTGGTATGGATACTTGGTACTGGTACTTAATGCTGAGAAGATTAGTTTTATTAGCTATTAGTTTTATATTTGCTTTGGATTAGAATTAAACAATTCATTTTTGAAGTTTTTTTTACCAATATTTTAGTTTTTAATAGGAATAATAATTAATAAATTAATTATTTGTATAAACTCATATTACTGTTAATGTTGATAAAACTTATGTTTTAGATCTGTTTAAGTAATTAATATTGTCTTCTTTACTGAAAGAAGATATGCTGAACTTTATTTATTTTTATTTTATTTTCTTGTTATCAATTAAAATATTCACGAATTCTGGAGGCTATTGATTCCTCTGTTTATGGCTCCAGTATTCCATAATTTTAAGTGTTTTAAATGAAAATTATTTCATTATTGTTATATATGTGAATTATGATTATAAATTTTTTATAAAGTATTGAAATTATTTTTCTATCAAAAGTATATTAAGAGGTACATAGGAATGACCACAAGTGTTCAAAGTAATTAATAACAGAATGATTGTACCTGTTTGCAACTAAGTTATATGCGTGATAATAAAAATATTTATTATGAGAGCATAGCTTATGTTTTTTTTTTATCCTACCTTTCATACATCAGTGTTTCTTTCTTTTTGGTTATTAATTAATCATACATTCCAATCTAATAATTACTTAAATGAAAAGTTTCAAAATTTCAAGTCTTTAAATCAGACCATCATTGATTATTATTATTCTTTCTTGTTTTAATTTGCACCAAATTCATTGTATAAATATTTGATAATTTCGGTTTTTGCTTATAGACTAATATCCCTGTATACTCAGTTAAGGCTGGACTTTGGTTTTGTTGTATATCGTAAATCACATGCTGTATAGAATAAAAACTATGGGATAGATGTTTTTACACATTAGGGATTTTTATGTACTATTTATTTTAGAGCTGTAATTAACCATAACAACATAACTGGTTTGGATGGAAATAACCGGTTTGTATCTAAAATTACTGTATAATCAATCAGTCTAATTAAATATACTGATTATTTCTAATAACAAAGCACCCGGAATGGACAACATTCAGTCTGAGCTTTTGTGCAGAAGGACTAAAAAAAACATTATACAACCCTATCCTGAAGAGTATGAGAACTGAACTCTTCTCTTCTATGTATATAGAATTTTGTTGAACTTTGTATGCAAGGAGAGAACTTGGTACTTACCAGGCAGGCTTACAGAAACGGAGGGTTGATCAGATATTTTCATCAAGGCTAATTCTGGAGAAGTGCAAAAAGTATAATGTGGTCCTGTATCACCTCTTTGTGAAGAAAAAGAGGAATACTTTGAAGCTCGCCAATTCAGGTTCGAAAGCGTTGATAGGTTTGTTTATTTGGTGGCAGAAATCTACATAAAAGACGATATGTCACAGGAGATTCAAAGGAAAATCAATGGTGCCAATAGATGCTACTTTTGACGAAGGGAGCAGTTTATGAGCAGGTTCCTCTCAAAGGAGATAAAAGTTAAGCTCTATAAAACACTCATTCGACCAGTGTTAATTTAATGTATGGCTCAGAGGCTCATAAGAAAAGACTTCTGATATTTGAAAGGACAACTCTACAGAAGATCTTTGGACCCATAAAAGTAGACACAAGTATGGAGAAAACACAGTAACAGGTAACTGTATAAACTCTTCATTAGTTCGGATGTTGTTAAGGCTATGTTGATACTTATGAAGATCCTCATCGAGGAAATCCATGGAAAAAGAAGAGTGGGGAGACCGAACGTGAGGTGGACGGAGACTGTTATAGAAGATGCAAGAACCCTACTCAGTGTTCGTATCTGGAGAGACGCTGTGCAAGATAGAGCCAACTGGTGGAGGCAGCCCAGACTCGATAACGAGTTGCTGTGTCAGATGATGCTGTTATTACAAATTAACCATTTTTTTTTCACATCTCTAGTTATAGATCTAAAAGTGAAGTTAGAGGTAAAATGTTTCCACAGAAGGTACTCTGCCCTGATGCAATTTATAAGTTATTGCAAGACCTACAAGATTTACAAGTAACTGGATATGTTTGTAAGAAAGACTGACTGGGGTGTGCAGGGCATGTTACTTGAATGGATGAGGATTTGTCAATGGAAGTAGCTAGCTGAATAGTATTATGTTTAATGTAAGTAGGGATAAGTGCATATATGGAGATTTATTTCAAATCTAGTTTGCTGAGAATTTGAAATTGAATAGGAAGTAAATAGTAAAATCTTCATAGATGGCAGCTCTCCCAACAAAATAGATTTGAAATAAATAAATATGCACTTCAAACATTCTCCGACTTATCTTACATTTTTCCTAAGAACTCAACATTGAAAAAATATATAATTTTTTAGGGTATCAAATGTGACAAACAAACATCAATCTGAAACCGAAAAATAAATTATTTATTTATTTTTTTAGGTAAACAAAAATATTAACATTTCTAAAGAAAATTAAAAAAAAGTTTTGAAATTCAAAACAATCCATGAGCCAAAGAAGAAAAGATTGTTGTTTTTTTATGCCAAGTGATGTACGAATAAGACCCAGCAATATATATGTAGATGGAAGTGCCACTGATCGGAAGTCAACATTTCTATGTTATATTTGCATCATTTAGAATATTGTTGGATGGATCATTTTTAATGAAAGAAGTAGTATCCGTTATTATTATTTTTTGGAGCATTTTGAACTTCAATTTTCAAATTGATCTTATTAATATTGAGTGTTGGAGGAATAATTTTATTTTAAACTGATTCCCTAAATAAGACTTTGATCCAAAATGAAAATACTTTCAACTTTATTAATCATAAAAACAATTTTTGTCTCAATTATGACATGGGTTAACTTGAGAAAAATAAATATAAAAATTTTGTCTTTCTTTAATATTCCTGACAAATATTTAAAATGATAAAATAAACAAACATATTTCAAACTAAACACCAAACAACATTAACTGTAAACTAAGACAAATAATTATAAACAATAATTGACAATCAGTATTTAATGTATTGCATTAATATTTAAACACATTATGCTTTGGCCTAAATGATAATTTAAATATTTACATTATCTGATCTTTTGAAGATCAATCAATAAAGATTATACCATTTTTTAACAACTATAATTTAGAAATCCATAACTATAATAATTCACAAAATAGAATACAAATAAGATTGCATATAACTATACCTCATAACCTAGTTAAAATAAATTTATTTTAATTATTTGTAAGATGATCAATTATATTTTTTCTGAACTAATTGTTGAAATCAGTAAAACTAATTTGAGCAGTATTAATAGTTATAGACATTTCATGGAATAATTTGATCTAAACTAAACAACTTAAAATAATTTTTAATTTAAACAAAAAATGAAAGAAAGACAAAGCGGGATCACAATATTTTTTTAAAAATATTTTATTAATTTTTTTTTTATATATATAAAAAAAATTACAATTATCAACTTGAAAACTAGATGGTATTTACAGGTCTCTGGTTACATACAGTGAAATAATTTTTTTCGTTTTTTATTGTTTATTAAACAAAAACAATTGTCAATAAAAAAAAAAATCCTCATTAAGGTCTAGCATGGACTGGCGTTGTGTCCTCTGGACTTGGAGTTTCTTTGCTTTCTTCTTCTGTGTACTTCGTTGTTGTTGGAGCTGATAACCTCATTTTTTCAGGATCTCCTGTTCGTTCGTCAGACCTCATTAGGAACAAAATACCGAGGTTTAGTTCTGGGATTTCATAGTATATGGTCAGCAAAAGCATCATGAAGGTAAGACCAACTAACAGGTAAACTGTGGAAAATAAATTTCAGTTTGTTAAAATATAGAGAAATTAAATAAATGCGAGCATTTCAAACCAAAACAACTATAATAAGTGTGTATATATACAACTATAATAAAAATCCAATGAGATAGAGAATAAAATATTTTAGTTTTAAATATATATCCTTTAATTTAACAAGGCAAATATAATTCTGTACCTTGAAACAAAAAAGATTAATGTTCAAATCTTGGAAATTGGAGCGACTGTATGAGTAAAATCAGGGAAGGTTAATTAATTATAAAATGGGCGATTGTCCTCTAATGGGACAAAGGAGGGCATTATCATCATATCATCCTCCTATGGGATGGCAATGGCCTTTTTAACAATTATGATTAAGATTATGTCCTGATTTTACTCATGCAGTTACTCAAATTTCTAAGATTTGAACATCAGCAATTTTTCCTCCAAGATACACAATTATTTCTTTTATTTTCAGCTAATTTATGGTTGAATATAGCATTGATTACTATGAATGTCCACTCATAAGACAAAAATCTTTTGATTCTTAAATATTCCAGGCAAAAAATGAAGGCAACTGAATAAATCTTTAGATTCCTAATATCGTCATTATCTTGTTTAACTAACAAATCCGAAAAATTACATTTTTATTAATTTACCAGGAGCAAAATAAAATCTTATAAACAAAAATCTAGGAATCAGATTACTAAAAAGTCCCAGAGATTAAAAAAAATATTCGCATGGGGAAGTTGAAGGTAAAATATAAAGTATTTTTCGACCCGCTGAAATGTAGATATTCACATTCAATGCTTAAACGTAGTGACAATATTTACAAAATGGAAAAATAATAATTTTTTTTCCATTTTGTAAATATTGTTAAAAGTATTAACTATTAGTACCTAATACTTCTTATTAATTAGTATCTAATTATTAAAAGTATGAATTGTTTCATGAAGTGGTGCATTGTTAAGATTCACCATGAAAGAAACAAAAAAATAGAATATAATCTGATAAAAGCTTTACCATACACAAACACAGCACAATAATACTTCTCGATTTTCTATGCTTGCAATTTTTCCATGATGCAATCCTACCCTGCTGAACTGAAGTGATTCCACCCCTTCTCCACCTCTTTTCTGCTATACCTTTTCAAGCAGATTCGATTATGAAATCGATTACATCAATCATTGATCTGTTCTTTCAAAAACCTTATCGTTAAACCGCCCAACTATGTGACACTTAAGATTTGAACTTAGGAGCTCTCTAGTGGCTCTTGTGATATGCTAAAGTTTTGAACAAATTTTGCTTAGCTAAGGCACCTAGAGGAAGTATTTGGCAGTAGAGGAAGTATCTGGTGGTATCTAAGTGTATCCATAGTTCCATGCCAGTTTTTCATGGAATCCTCATCATTCCTTTTATTACTTTCATGGAAGTACCCTCAGGCTTCTTTTTATCCTGTCCCCTTAGATACATGGTAAGTTCATATTTTAATCTCAATAATATCTGCTACTAAGTGTGATATCTGGCAATTTGAAATGTTGGTTCATTCATGTTTTGAAGCCGTTTTTGTGAAAAATCAAAAGTTAGGTGCCCAACAATGTGACACAAGTTTTTTCAATTTAACAATGTTTAAGTGGCATATTTTGCTAGTTATTTATATATATATTTTATATATATATTTATATATATTTTGTCCGTTCTCTGCATAAATGCTCCAATCATTGGATGTTGACCTTGGCGAGAAAATGTGGTGTGAGGTGTGTAATAAAAAGAAAAAAAAAACAATGCAGGAAGGTCGCCAGTCTTACAAAATCAGACTCCAAAGTGGTTGGCGAAACATATTAAAAAATAGGAACCTAATATGGACGGAATTATACATGAGAATTTCAGAGGTGCTATGGTCCATCCTACTACCCAGGAGCATATCCTAAAGATGTGTGATGGTAGGCTGCAAATTGAAGGCAATGAGGTTCTCAACAATATTTCATAGGTCTTCATCAATGAACTAAAGGATTCCAGACAGCTTATAGATAAGCCAAAAGTTGATAAACATAAGTTTTTATTCATTCATAAAAAAAAAAAAAGTATACGAGTTTTTCTAGAAAATTTGGGTTAAAATAAGCTAGGTTCAGTAACAAAATGCACCATCATAGTACATACGTGTGTGAGCGTGCGTGCTTAAGCATGCTGGTCTGTTAAAATATCTTGGCAGACATTTGTTAAATAGATAGTTTATATATACATGTATGAAGATTTATACATCCTCTAATAAAAAATAATAAATAGGTTAAATATATGAATGATATTTTACCATATGGTCCAGACAAAAAGTCTTATTTTTTTTTTAAATTTGTTAATCTCTTTCCTCTAATCTGTCCAGAAATATTTTAAGTTAATTTCAAGTCGTTCTTCATCTTTTCGGAAGATTAATAAAACATTGGCTAGATTTAATGCTCCTTCCAACTCTTCCACTGCACCCATCACTCTCGTTTAGAAATGTTCTTGGTCCAACAATATTCCAAATAGTAAACTAAATTTCCTTAATTATATTAAAAATGTGGCCAGCTTTACATGTTTTGTCTGACAGTCCCTGTCATAGAATTTAATCTTAGTGTTAAGATGACTTAGCTTTCCTGATGTACAGATAAACATTCATTCACTGAATACAATGTCACATTTTCTTGCTTAAAAAAATTATCTAAAAGTTTCAAGTATTTCCACTGCAATTATTTTTTGGGACAGCCACAAGTTAAATTTACCATATTGGTGAGTACCATTTCATCTATTTTTCTGATACTCTTTTTTTCTATTTTATCTAACTTGCCTTTTATTTTGTTTCTTTAATTGATTGGAATCTTTCCTAGGCAACCAATACAAAATGGAACCATAATCTTACTCTAACAATATAAGGTAAGGATTACCTCCAACCTGGTCTGAACCCTCATCAATATCTTTGAATACTTGACTGTCTTTTAAGTTTGCTGTTATGGAATGTTTTAAATTTATATAATAGTACTGAAATTTATCAGTGATATAAGTTTATAATCAGATTTATGGTACATAGAATAAGGCCTAATAAATTGAAAATTCTTAGAATTAATAAAAATAATTTATAACTAAACTACAAATAAAAATGAATATAAAAATAAAAGTGTTTAAAAATTCTGACCTGTTGTTAATATTTTGTAAAATGGTCTGTAGGGCTGGTTGGGGAAATCACCAGGAATGTAGTCACCTAAACCAACAGTCGTTAATGATATAAAACAGTAGTATAGAGAGTCAAGGAAGTCCCACTCAGGCTCTATTGCTGCGAAAATTGATGCTGGTATCATAATGCAGAAGATTACTAGGATAGATCCAACTGCCATGAGATGCAGAACTCGAATATTAAAAGGCTGGAACAAAATGTGAAATATTTTTAACATACTTATAAAATGGCTGAACAAAATTAAAAAGGAAGCCAAAAACTGGGATTTTAACTAAACATTAAGCATTGAGTAATACAGATTAATGTATTTATATCATCAAACAAGACAGTTCAGCAGCGCTTTAGATCTTCTTTTCTCCATTCTATAGCACCAAAAAAAATGTGTTCACTATTAATGATCAACCCTAGATATTTACTTGTTCATTGTTTTGGTGATATATACAGTGGCTGCTTTCTATATAGAAATGCTCTATTTTCCTATAGTTCACAATTAACCCCCACTTCTCATGTGATTCTTTTTATTTCCAAAACTTTTAGTTACTTACTATCCTCTCTTTTTTTGGGATAGTATAACTAATTAATTTTGTGAAGTATATTTGTTCCTTAATGCTTATTTTCATTGTCTCACACTTTCATTTCCATTCTCTGAGAGAGACTTAAATGTAAAAAAATTAAGTACTTTAAAAAGGATTTGTGATAGACTGAAATTCTTTCGATATTTTTTTGGTCTGATATTTTTTTGGTGAGTCATGGATTAATATATGTACTATAATATGTTATCATAAGAAATGTTAATAATAATACTTGCTAAAAGAAAAGTAGATGTCATTGAAAATATTAAGAAAATACTGAATAGTCAATGGTTAACCGTAGAACTTATGAAGGAATGAGATGGTCAAAAAATGGAACACAAATAGTAAAAACTATTTATAAAGGAACCGACGTTTCGACCCACTTTGCAGGTCTTCTTCAGGGCTGAATAAACAAATTACAAAAATAAGAATAAAACAATGGTAAATACAGTGAATGAATTAATAATTAAAAAGACAGTGAGAAAAAATTAAAACAGTGATGAATTCCTAAAATGAAACTGATAGAGTAATGACAACAATTAAAAATAAATTAGTGAATATTAATACATTAAGCTGCTTATTAATAAAACAGGTTATATAATAATAAAAATAGGTAAACTAAAAGAGAAATAATATTGACTAAAAATTAATAACTCTGCTAAATAAGTAAAAAAAGGGAATATAAATAAATAAACAGACAAAATTTAGTACCTTGAAGCTCTAAGGGGGGGAGAGTGACTTAGCAAAAAGCAAAGTAATTAAGGAGGTGGTGTAGGAGTAGTAATTAGAATGTCATTAATAGTTATATAGAGAAGGCAGTGGGGAGGGGTTATAATTAAAAGTGCCATCTATTAGAGAAGTAACGAACAAAAACTATGTATATACAGAGGAATAGTGATAGAAAGTTTTCAGTATTTTAGTAATTTTAAAAATGCTTTTTAAAAAAGTAAAATAATAAAGGAGTGGTGTAGGGGTAGTAATGAAAGATGAAACCGTACCCACTGCTTATGTTTGCTTGGGTTTTTTAAAAATATACACTTTTTGTCACTTGTGATAATTTTTTAATTTTTTTTTCCATCTTTCGGATTTTTAAGCAAAATTTTGCACATATCAAATCGCTGCTTGGTTTGGACTTCTATCAAGTCATGTGGGTCGGACTTTGGTCTTGAATTCTGTACGCCCAGATTTTTAAGATGATGAGCCACTGTGGCATTAGAAGCCCCCACTACGGCTGATAAATCAAGAGTAGTTGCATATGGGTTCTGGTTCACACATTCAAGAAGATCGTCATCAACGACCGATGGGTGACCTGATCTGGGTTCATCTGCAAGGCTCATATTCCCATTGTTGAAACGCCTGAACCAAAGTGCCGCATTATTTCAATGAATAATTGACACTCCTTCTACGGCCCAAATTTCTTCGGCGGCTGTTTTGCACTCAAACCTTTTTCCAGTAATATCTCAAATGACTACAAATCACAATTTTTTCTTCTGACATTGCATGTGCGTTTTAAAAATGTAAATGAACCTATAAAGCCAACTCAAGTCACAAGGAATTAAAGGATTAGTCAAAATAAACATTGACATAAATAGTAGGAACAAAAACATTCTTATAGAATTAATTATGAGAGTTTGAATTAAGGGTTGTGTTCAGTCACAAGAACTTTTGAAACAACCTAGTAAAATCAAAATAAATATTCATTTATTTACTATCTATTGAATATCTTATGAAACTGCATAAGGCAAACAGAATAAACTCCAAGCATTCACATAAACATGAAGCATTTTCAAAGGATAGACAATTTGTTACTTAAATAAATAAAATAAAATAAATTAAGTTACTTTTTCTCATGAAACACCCTTATGATAGGCCAAAAGTGTAAACAGGACTATGCCTATGATATGGGGATGACTGATGACAGATTGGGGACTCATACTAAATGTACCAATTTCATACAAAAAGATTTTGGACAATTTTTTTTTATTAATTACTATAAAGGGGATTGTTTTGTTACCAACATAAAACTTTACTATTATTTCTTTCAAAGGAATTTATGAAAAGTTTACCTGATAAAGATGTCCTAAACGACTGTTTAAGTACTGCAAGAAGGCTGTTGAGAACACCATAAGTCTATCGACTAACGCAGAAAGTAGCACCAAGGTAAGAGGTATTCCAATCATTGCATAAATTATACAGAACATTTTACCCTCTCGAGACAAGGGAGTTACGTTACCATATCCTATATCAAAATCATTATTATTAGAAAAAGTTATATGTAATGATGCTGCATTAGAAAAAACAAAGTTTTAATTTCATGCATATAGAAATCAAAATAATTCTTTTAAAAAGAAATAAAATCTAACAAAAACTAAGTGAAATATGAAAATAATAACTTTAATAAAGCTCACAATGTAAATTTATATGTAGTTTTTGACGATATTACGTATATTGAACAAAATGTAATAAGACTGATATGACAATCAAATGAACATACCAATAGTTGTAACAATGGTACTAGAGAAAAAAAGAGATTGTCCAAAACTCCAGTTCGGTTCCCCAGAAACATTATTTGCAGCAGAAACTCCTCGATTGCTAGCTTTTACAACTTCTTGAATCAAATCCTCAAGGGCACCATCTGAAAATACACAAAAACATTAATAATTATAAGGTGATAAATTATATGTTGGGCAAAAAAGTTAAAATATATATATATATATATATATATATATATATATATATATATATATATATATATATATATATATATATATTATGAAACTATACAATATATTTCTAGCTGAGCTAGGCTCTCGAAACTGATTGAAAAATTGATTAAAGATCAGAAATGGCTCACATCAACATTTGTTTTTCTTTTAACAACTAACAAACAACAAAAACAGCTGAAAATTTCAAGTTAATTATATTTTTATTTTGAAAAGTGTATTTTGTGATTAGTTACACAATACATCGTTCGTTGTTCAATAATAAAGTAAGGAGCAGAGTAGCTCAGTGGTAAGGCACTGTGTTACCATGCTGTGGTATGTGATCGAGACCGGCTGTGGCAGAAAATTATTTATTCTGTTATCAGCAGTGGATCGACCCTGTGGGATCGGGAGACCCTCCTGGGGATCACCCAGCCTCTATAAAGTGGGAACCTTTAATTAGAAAAACCTGGCGGTTGAGCGTGATCTCGGCCAAATCATCTCCTTGCACACAACTGTTGGCTTAGAAACAGTTTATCTAACCAAGTACTGACCCCAAGACCCCGGGTTGAAGTGGTAGAGGTTTTAGATAAGCTTGAGGATGATCTTGTTAATGAAAAGTTTATTATTTGTTGAAAATGATAAGTACTGCATAGTAAGACTACAATTTTTTTTAGTATTTATTAGTTGGATTAATCATCAGTTGAGCTCTTGTTTTATAATCAGGATTAAGGATCCATGTAAATATTTTATCTAGTTGGAAACAAGAGTACTGAATTGTGTTAGATAAGAGATTGATATTGCCATTAAGCAGGATAGACAATCATATGCGTGATATTGGGTTCGTGTTAGATTTTAGGAGCATGATATTTAGAGTCAAATAATCTCAGATGAAAATACTCTAGAAAGTTTGGAATTGAATATGATGACAATTTAATTTTGTGTGACCATAATAGAAGAATTTTCGTATTGAGAATCATAAACGAGATTCCATACCATTTAAAGTCATGAATCAAGTTATAATTTTAGAAATTGAGATTGCTATGGTAATGGACTGGTGATGGGGACAGTTAGGAAGGGAGAGAGCTGACAGGTGGAAGAACAGAGGACCTGCTCAATGAAGATGATAAGGGAGTATTGTCCATAGGAGGTTCTTATTGTATCACTATCACTGCAATAGTCCTACTGTCCCCTTCTCATCGCTGACCTACATAGTCCAAAAATAATTTATTTGATGTAATCCTAGACAATAATTCTTACTCATCCTGTCTCAAATGAAAAAAAATTGTATAATCTTTTAAAATGGCAATAGGCAACTAAAATTCCATAAAATATATATCTTACTTCAAATTTTCTCACAAAAAGCATAATAAAAACACAAAATAAAAAACCTTGCTTCTACTATTTGCTTATTATTACATAAAACATAATAATTTTAACCATTTTTAATGTAGTCTTTCTTTACATAGTAATCTATAAGTTCAGTGCTACCTTCACTAAAATAAAAATATTTTTTAGCTGGAAACACAAAAAACTAGAGATATTCCAGGTTGTTAAATTTCCTTATATATACTAATTACAGCTGCGTCATACAGTGGGTAAAAAAAAGTACTTGAACACTTTATTTTCTCACATTAATTGATTATCAACATCAACAATTGAAAAAAAAATGTGATTAAATAATTACAAATCTACCTAGAAATTTTTTGTAATAGATTTATAGCCTTAAAGAAATGATAGAATTTGGACTTTTTCAAAGTCAAAAAAGTATTTGATCAGTTTGAAAAAGTACAATTTGTTTATAAATGTAACAAATAATGCTCCTTTGATCCTTTACAATATCTATTCAAACTCAATCATTATTTTAATAGTTAACCATGTGAACAAGAGAAAAAGTTAAATGTGCCTAAAATTTTCTTTTGAAATAAAAATTAATATTGTAGATCTCCGAAATTGTATGAGAGTAGAACTTCGAGAAAATAAAAAACTTTATCACTGACAGAGTTGGGCAGTAATTAATTACAGCTTCAATTACAATTATTGTAATTGTGTTAAATATTTGCAATTATTCCTTTCAATTACTGTAATTGTAGTTGAGGTTCTAAATGAAAATTCCTTCTTGACGGTAAGTAATTGCACGTAAAATTATGATTACTGTAAGTAATTTCAGCTATAATTACAATTACTTCTGGAGGTTATGCAATTACACAAATTTCAAGTCATAACAATATTTACTCTGTATTTAATTTTGGCCATAATTTTTGTAAATTTTCATTGGATTCATTGAAAATCATCAATTTGAAACATATCTCTTAGCACATTTGTGGAAAAAACTTCTTTTTAGTGACATTTAGGCGTTAAGTAATTGCAGTTATCGATTAAAATTACCAGGAATTGTAGACATACAATTACAATTACAAATAATTGTAATTGCAATTACTTTGGCTCAGCTAGTAATTGTAATTGTGGTTCAAAATTACAATTACAGTGGTTCATTAAGCAATTAAAATTATTTGTAATCGCAATTACTTTGGCTCAACTAGTAATTGGAATTTTATTTCTGCAATTCCAAATTCCAGTAATTGGTGAGTAATTGTAATTGAACTTACATTTTGCTAAAGAATTTTCACTAGTTCCTAGATACTTTTCACTTTTTTTTCTAGTTCACAGGGTTAACTATTAAAATACTCATTGGATTAGATATTATTTAGAGAGGTGGCAATAAAGGATTAAAAGGAGCATTATTTTGTGAACAAAATATATTTTTAAAAATTGCTACAAAGAAAACTTTCTAATTAGATTTGTAATTATTTTATCACAATATTTTTCAATCGTTTATTTTGGCAATCAATTTATGCTAGAAAATTAAGGAGTTTTTTTAACCACTGTAAATTAAACATAAAAATAGAATTACTTAGGGTTAATTAAACAATATGACTAATATTTCTAATTTAGAACTATCAACGTTTAAAATTAATTTCACAGAAATAAAAAAAAAAAAAATTGTCAAGCAGATGAAAAAAAAAATAAAGTGAATCACAGAGTAAATCGAAGTACCCCACTTGAAATAATTAAGGTGCGAGCCCCAAAAAACTCTAACAGTAATGGCATTGTCTGCAATGGAATGTCCTAAGATGTCACTTCCTGAAATGGGAATGCCCACAATAAATTCCATTCCAGGTAACAGTGCAAGCAAAAACGATGTTTACTCACTTACATCTTCTACTGACCAACTCTAATGATGATATATTTTAATGTAAATTTTATAAAATCTATCTACATATATTTGAACAAATATTATAAATTTTCAAAAACATTTTAATAGCAATGTTCAAGCAGTATCATCTAAACTTTAGATTAAAAATTTTATTAATTTTTATCATTTATTATTTTCCAGAAGCTTTTTATGATTTTGATTTTCATGAATTTTATCAAAATAAACACAATATATTGCCATCGCATTCTGATTAATGGTTTGGGGAAAAAAATTAATTTAAAGATATGTAGAGATAAAACCTTGAAAATTGTTCATTTATAACAGCTTACTACAAGAATCAATGACACAAAATTTCATAGCGTTTTAAAGATTTTTCGTTGTTAAATCCTAATAAGTTATTTGAGCTAATAAATTGAGGGAAAGAAGTTGACAGTGAACACGCAAAAAACAAAAAAAAGTCTTAGAAATAGTAAACAACAACGAAAACGATAGCAATGACAAAATACATTTCACTTTCTTGGACTCAAGGAATCCTAAAATTTGTAAACTAAGTAAAAAAATCTATTATACTAAAATATCTTTATCTATTATCCTAGTTACACCAAAATTTTGTAAAAATTCAGACCAACTACTGTAACCTTCATGCTGCGACTCAGTTAAATAGAAGACAATAAAGTATGAAAGAATTCATATGGTGTGAGAAGTATGGAAATGGTTTATTCTCAAATAAATTGCCACTTGATGCCCTGAACTCTTAAGGTGTTGTAGAGTGAATAGTTCTATATTTTTTTCAGCCACATATTTATTAATACTATATGTGATTGTGGGATATATAATGATATTTTTATTTTAAGTATGTTTTTTTGTATTTTTATTGTTAGAGCGTTGGAAAAATTATTTTCTTCACAGTTTATTTCATATTAATTAACAGATATTTTTTTCGATAAAATTTTGTTTTATTTCATAAAGAAGCTTTTTATTTTGATGTTATCTTATTGACAAGAAACAAAGTGAATTTAATAAATTTTACTTTCAAAATATCTTTGCCGGGAAAACCTAAATTCTACATCACACTTTTTGGCAAATCAGGAGCCATCCCAGGAGCACCCCTACAATGAATTTAGTTAAGCCAAAGCATATTTCTAAAAGAGAATTTTATCTACTTTACGATGCAGCAATTGAAACTTAACTGCCTGGAATAGATTTTGAGTGATGGCTTCCTATTCAACAAAAAAACGTGACATACTTAAAATAACACAAAACTTAAATTGGTATATATAGATCCCTTTTCCGGCTCTCAGGAGCGATGGATTTTGACGAGTGAGGTATCAACCATAGTTCATATGAAAATTTTTGTTGCTCTTGAGGAGCAGAATCAGTCCCTGAAGTTTCCTCATTCTTATGTTGTACATCCTGTATATGCCATAGAAATTGTGTTTAGGATGCCAGTTTATTAAATTTTAAAACTGTCCTAAAAATCTGTCACGAGTTACTTCAGGGAGAGCCCTATTTCATAATAAAATACAAAATTACAAATATAATTGGTAAAAATACTAGTGGAAAGATTTGTTTTTAGAGATTAGAGAGGCTACTGATCGTCTTTAGATAACAATTTCATTCACTATTTTTTTTTTTTAATTTACTATTTTTAATAAATTTTAAATGCTATCGTATTTTAACATCTTATAGTGTTAGTCATAGGCATAGTAAGTAATAGGCTCAAATGTACTTGTACTTTTGAACTTTATTATGAAACAAAGAGTGTCTATAAAGTAAAGCACAAGATGTTATATCACTACTATATATTATTACGGTAGTATAGATCCCTTTTCCGGCTCTCAGGAGCGATGGATTTTGACGAGTGAGGTATCAAACGAAAGAGAATTTCACGGAGATGTGACGAATTCCAATTTTGTTTCTTAAAACCTTGCAAGGGCTTAAATAAAAGTGATGAAAAAACTGGAAGGTTTCAAAACTTTGAGGACTGAGGGTCGGCGGATCGAGACGGGATAGGTTGGGTTTTAAAGATTTTGACGCGGGCATCAAGATCATATACGCTCCTGTGGAGTTTTTTTAAAAATATTATATACAAATATATACAAATTATATACAAAAATTATATTCAAAAAATACAAAAGCTTTTTTTGTAATATTATATTGTTTCTCTAATATCGCTTACACCTCGAATGTAATAGGGATTCGAATAAGCATTGATATCTAATGCGAGAGTTCTCGTCCGGGTATAATAGTAGTTATATATTGTTAAAACATTGGTATAATACACGATAACATTTAAAATAATTTAACATTAAAAAAATAGTAAATTAAAAAAAAAATGAATAAAATAATTATTAGGGATTGATAAATTATTTGCCACTTCTATAATTTTGTTTTTATTGGAAACTAGTTTCGAATGTTATACATTCATCTTAATTTCTAGGTTTGAATGGATTATATCAAACAGAAAAGTTTCTACTGGTTTCTTCTCGCACTGAACTAACAATTGCTAGTTTAGTGCGAGAAGAAACCAGTACAAACTTTTTTGTTTGATATAGTTCATTTAAACCATGAAGTGAAGATGAATGTATAACATTCGAAACTAGTTTTCAATAAAAACAAAATTATAGAAGTGGCAAATAATTTATCAATCTCTAATTAGATTGATCCTTCTATGCCATCATGCGGATGTCAACTGAAAATAATTATTATTATCTAATGAAGATAAATAACTTGTAATCTCCCAACACGAACCTTTCCATTTGCACTTTTCTCACTTGTACTTATAGTTTTCCACTTTAATATGAAATAGAGGAGTGTTATATGGATTTAAAAGGGATTTATGAGAATCTATGTTCTGTCACGTTGGCAAAGCGTAGCCATTTTGTATATAGTTAGCATAATATTTGTGTTCTCCCGGCCAAGTTTAATTGTTTTGAGATTTGGCACCAATGTCACAAGTCAATCCAGAATGATCCTCGACATTACCATCCGGTATTTCAATTAAACGTGGTGGCTTATTAGAAATAATAACAAATGTTGTAACATTAAACGGTACATACGTACTATATGGTCAACCATTCTTGTGGGTTATAACATACACTATCGAAGCTGTCGACTTCCTAGAGAGATAACCAAGCCCAGACAGATTTTTTTTAGTTAAGGTCGGGGCCTAAATTCGCATAAATACGAATCTAGTTTATGATGTCAAGTTATTGTATAACCTCAATTGACGGTCGACCATATATTACGTAAGTGCACGTTAAACTATGCAAGTGCAGATTGGTGTAGTATTTGCAAGGAAAATCCAAGGAAAAATGGGAAAACATCGATTTTTATTACGTGATGCTTACAAACTGAAAAATGAGTTTGCCATTTTCAAAAAGTCATAGCAAAACAATAAAATGTCAATGATAGGTAAGTTTCCAATAATTTTATCTTTCAGATTTTCTCAGCCCCAATGAAACAAAGAAACAGTTTATTTGAGAATGACCCATATTTAAAATTGACTGCAGTTTAAAAATCAGAGGCATGAATTGCATATCATTTGAGAGGCTGGAACCAGTACATCAAACCACTTAGGTAACAGGTAAGATCCATCGTTATATAACAGCTTCAAATCAGAAATCCATGGAATTATACCAAAAATGCTGTTTGCATAGGCAAGGAAAATCGGTGATTAGCAAATAAAGATTAAAAAAAAGTAAAAAAGAAACAGAAAAATCTTTTAGAAATGGTGATATAGTCAGATCGAAGAAATTAATGAATTTTCGTTTTACTCCTTCGAATCCTGGTGAAGACCATTTTAGGAATAAGATAATAGAGTTGTATACGTTTTTAACGATTAGGGGAATGGCTATATATTTTTTTTTTCCAAATAGCCATTTCTCTAGGCTATATAATTTTTTTTCTAATTTTGATAAGAAAACGCTAATAATACGAGAATAAATTAGGATATCTGTATCACTGAGCCAAGGATCTATTATCAGCTGACCTCATTCAAATCTACATTAGTTGAAATATTTTAAATTATTTCAATATCAAACGTTACAACACCGTAAGTTGTTAACATTAAAAGTAAATTTAAAGATAATATTATTTTAAAACGGAAGTCTTTTGGAAGAACAGATTTTGATGGATTTAGAGTAGATAGCAATACACAATAAAAAATCTGCAATAGTCTGACAAAATTTTTTCGAACAGTAGCGAACCCGAAAAATCAAATTCACGAAATTGAGTTATTATTGATGGCATGGTGAATTCCAAGTAAAATTTTTGAGTTCACAAAGAAAATCCAAGTTATTTCTAGTTCTTCGGAAACGTTTCTATTTTTTATTTGGGCTTCCTAATTTTCTATAAATATAAATCAGAAATGCAATTGGAACCGTAGAAAATGTTTGTAGCTTAGAAAAACTTTATAACCCTTCAGATCTTTTTAACCTTAAAAATTACATTCTATTTTTTAATGGGCTTTGTCAATTCTGTTACTTTTTTCTGTTCAAGCGCTAAATGCCGACTTAAAATTCAGTAAGCATCTGGTCCGTTTAAAATTTTAATTTTAATCCAGTTTAAAATATTTTTATAAATATGTATAGGGCTCGTTCTTCTCTTTGTATAAATATTTAGATTTTAGTAAAATATTCTGATTATATCAAGTAATCGCCATGATCTCTTCATAAAAAACTTCTTCTTCTTCTCTTCTTCTTTGTCTTCCTCTTATGCCATTAGCTAGCGTCGAGGAGCCTCAATCCAGCGTAACCACTTCTCTCGGTCCCTGCTTAGCCGCTTCATCTCATTGAGCGATTTGCCTCTTTTACTTCCAATTCTTTGGATATATTCTTGGTACGTAATTCTGGGGCGTCCGCGTGGTCTCTTTCCTGTGGGTCGAGCCTCTAATACCTTTAGAGGATTTGTGTCCTCGTTCATCCGACAGATATGACCAAACCACTGTAGTTGCCGTCTTTCTAGAGTGGTTTTAAGCTCTGTAACGTCTAGTTGCTCTCTAATGCTTTCATTCCTAATGCGATCCCTTCTAGTTCTCCCAATAGATCTGCGAAGAAACCTCATTTCCGCTGCCGTTATGCGACTAGAGTGTCTGTCCAGTGTTGTCCAGCTTTCTCCGCCATAGGTGAGTGTAGGTAGGTAAACAGACTTATATACATGCATTTTGGTCTTCTTATCTACTTCTCGGTGGCCGATAATGCTATTAGTAATCTGGTAATACACTTGATTCGCCTTACTTATTCTGTTTGATATTTCGGCGTCTATCTTACCCGAGCTACTAATTACGGTCCCTAAGTAGGTATATTCCTTCACTACCTCAAGTGTCTCGCCATTGCAGATGAGTTGGACATCTTCCTGTTCTTCCCTCGCCATAACCAGCACTTTACTCTTGTAGGTGTTAATTTGCATCCCTTTCCTGAGCAACTCTTCTTCCCATTCTACCAGAGCTTGTTGTAGTTTGGTCTTGGTGTCGGCTATTAGGACTATGTCATCCGCGTATAAAAGGCTTTGAACGAGGACAGTTCTCATATTCCATTTCCCGATTGTTGTCCATGCAGTTCGGCGCTTGCAGATTTTGTGGATTTCGTCCATTACGTTTATAAATAGAAGGGGACTTAAGCTATCTCCCTGTCTAACTCCTCTCGCAATTGGAAAAGGTTCCGATTCCATACCATTTATTCTTACCACTGCCATGGCACCTTGGTAGGCTGACTGTATGGCTGCCAGCAAGTCTCCAGGTACACCCTTGGCTATTAGTGCATTCCAAATTTCTTTTCTTGGGACCACATCAAACGCTGCCTTCAGATCAAGAAATGCAAGATATAGATTCTTATCTCTGTCGGCCTGGACGAAAACCAGCCTGTTCCGCTTCTAATTGCCCTTCTACAATCCGCCGGAGTCTCTTTTCTAGAATATAAGTGTAAAGTTTATAGACTACGGAAAGCAAACTAATGGGTCTATAATTTTTGCAGTCTGTTGTGCATCCTTTTTTATAAATAGGGAGGATAATACAATATTTCCAGTCCCTGGGAATTTTCTTTCTGTCATATACTTCTTGGAACAGCGATTGAAGTGCTTTAAGAAGTTCTTGACCACCATATTTCAAATACTCTGGTGCAATTCCATCCCTTCCTGATGCTTTACCTCTTTTTAGCTTACGGATTGCATTTTCTATTTCTTCTTCCTCTATAACCTCCAGGCTTTCCTGCATATTGGACTCTCGTTCATGGTAATGGTCTGTTTCTGGGTTTTCGGAGAATTGCTCCTGGAAATATTGCTTCCATCTGCCAAGGATCTTTTCCTTATCTGTAAGTACGATTCCATCGCTACCTTTTACATTTCTAATGGGCTTGCATTGCTTTCCTCTTAACGTTATAACTTTTCGCCAAAATGTTCTTATAGATTCGCGATGGTCCTCGCTCAGCCTTTTACCAAAATCCTCCCATGACTTTTTCTTGGCCTGGCGTATGGCTACCTTACATTCATTCCTGGCTATTCGATAAACGTGTAGCTTTCCTTCAGTTCTATCTTTAAGGTATGCTTTCCAGGCAAGCTTCTTCTGAGAAACCAGTCGTTGGAGGTCATTGGTCCACCAATCTGTTCGCTTTCCCTTACCGGACACTCTCTTCTTCCCACAAACTGTATTTGCTGTTTCCAGGATACATGTTTTGAGTGTCTTCCATATCTTTTCCATGTCTCCATCGAATGACGTTTCTCTCAATTTATTTTCCAGGCTTTCTGTAAAGAGGGCCCTTTTCTCTGGGTCATCCAAGGACCTTACGTTGAGGGTTTCAAATGCTTTTATTTTCCTTTTATACTCTGGGATGATCTTTGTATCAGCCACAAGTAAAAGGTGGTCGCTGCCTATCTCCGCTCCTCTTACTACTTTTATATCAGCGAAATACTGCCTTACATTCCTATCGTATATGAAATAGTCAATTACACTATTTCGTTCCATGCATGAGAAAGTGATTTTGTGGATCCTCTTGTGTGGATAGAAAGAATTTCCTATGAGGAAGTCATTATGGACACAAAAGTCTATTAGCCGCTGTCCATTACTATTCCTCACATTCTCACCTCCATGTAGCCCTAGAACTCCATATCCAGATCTTTCATCATTTCCTGTTCTGGCATTGAAGTCCCCACTCAGGATTACTGACCTTCCTTTTCCTTTAGCTTTATCCACTATTTTTTGCAAATCCGAGTAGAATGCCTCCTTGTCTGCAACACTAGCATCTTTCGTTGGTGCATACACCTGGATTATGGAGATCTTACCTATGGTCATCTTAAAATCTGCTACAATCATTCTTGGAGATATTGGTTCCCAGTTCTCTAAATGCTCATACATATTTGGCGACATTACTAGGCCCACCCCTTCTTTGGCAAAAACCCCTCTAGGTACTCCAGCATAAATTAGGGAGTAATTATTAGCCAATTTCATTTCTCCACTGCCCTTCTTCTTCACTTCACTTATGCCGAGAATTTCTACTTTGTAGGTCCTCATTTCCTCCACCAATTCGACGTCCTTCCCAGTTAAAGTTTTTATGTTCCACGTTCCCATTCGTATATCCTTAAGCGCGCCGAGTCGATTCCGTGAAGACTGTCCACATCCGAGGCTAGGTTGGTTTCTCTGAATCTGCTATACTCCAGACGGGTGATTGGCCCAGTGCTAGAGGCCCCGTATCCTCGGGACAACTGGTGGTTTGGTTATACCCACCCAACCATGGGTCTTCCCAGAGAAGGTGGTCCTGAGGTGTGTACTGTATATGACCTTGTGTATGAGTAAGTGTAAAGTGTGCTGTTCTGTTATGTGAGAGTGCCGTGTACTGAACTCAGGAGCCCGGGGGAGCGTTATTCCCCACTAGTCTGGCACTTTGACTAGTCCCTGCGGGCCATAAAAAACTTTTGTACTGAAAATACCTTATTCCTATAGTTTTTAGGGTGCTGAATCCAAAAAAGCTGTATCACCCTCAATTTCTTCACATTTTAAAGTTAATTAAATTGTAAATTAAGCGATTTTTTAAGAATTGAACAGCTTTAATATTTAAAATAAATAACTGAAAAACTAGGTCTATTGGTGTGGATGAAGTTGGTAGCACTGCTGAAACACATTTGCTGGCCAAAAAAGGTTGATTCTTTTTTCTGTTATCAGTTGATGTTTTGTTTACTGTCAACCTAACCTCACTTTCACGTTTCCTGTACTTGTGCACAGTACAATGTCTAATCGCGCTGTAAAAACTCTGCTGACAGTTTTTGTTATATTTGTGGTGAGTTTGTGATTAAAAAACACCAAACAAAACATTACAGACTTTGTCAAAAAGGTTTATTTATCATACTTTGGAACTAAACTTGGTGATCAGGATAAATCTTGGGCCCCGCATAAGGTACGTTATGTATGTGTCGAAGATCCATGAAAATGGTCGAAAAACGAGAAAAACCCTTTAAATTTGCTGTTCCTATGATATGGAGGGAGCCAAGAAATCATTCCGATGATTGCTACTTTTGCAGTGTCGATATTAGTGGTCATAACTCAAAAAACAAGAAGGTAATAAGCTACTCTAACCTTCCGTCCGCCATCCGACCAATAGAGCACGGTGTAATTTACCGGTCCCTGAACCACCAGATGATTTAAATTCTATTCCAACGGAAGTATTTTCATTAGAAAAATTATGTTTGATGTTAACTTTGAATCCATCATGACCTTAAATGAGAAAGAAGCATGGGTATCATTCAAGCAAGTCGTTACAAAGTTCTTGGGAAATGAAAAAGACCCAGAGTATGTTTCTATTGCAGATAACATGTTACAGAAGTTTAAAAAGTTAGGATGTTTGATAAGCCTGAAAGTTCAGTGTTTGAACAGCCACCTTGATTACTTCCTGGACAATTTGGGAGATGTTAGTGAGGAGCAAGGTGAGCGTTTTCACCAGGACGTCAAAGTGATGGAAAAACGCTACCAGGGCCGCTGGAACACCAACATGATGGGGGACTACTGTTGGTCACTTCACCGAGAAGTTCAACAAGCGACTCATCGTAGAAAAAGCTACACAAGAAGCTTCAAAGAAAAAAAGAGAAAGAAAGTATAGACAAATTCCAGTTGACAAGTGAAACCTGTATTAGCACGTTATATCACTGTTTTAAGTAGCCACTGTAAATCAGCCACTATACCCCTATACCGTATAGGGGTTTAGTTAGGGGCTTATACTACATAATACAAAGCATATTGCTGTAAAACTATGGGTGATACAAAAAACTAAGGCAAGATTTAGAGTCAGTACATACAAATCTATAAAGATCAATTATTAAAGTTAAAAAAGTTTTCAAAAAAATTTTTTTGTTGGCCTGTGATATTTTTGATAATCATGGTATCACATTTATACTTATTAAATATTTGTTCTAATAATGACAGAGAAATTAATAAAAAAAAATATAGAATATCTACAATATAAAATTATCCGACTATCGTGAAAACACGTTCGCCTAATTATTTGGAAGGAAATTGTGAGGAAGTTGAACATATAAAGTAATTTTTTTTTTGGATCACAGGTTTCCGATATTTCAGTAAGGTAATCGAACATTTTATCTTACCCAAATCACACTGTAAGATAATAATAATATGCTTGCTAAGTATGGCAGCTTAAATCTGAAAGCTTAAGTGAATTGATAGCCAGAGAAAGCCTGCTTGCAGTTTACATCGCCAGGAACTGGCAGGTTCATTAGTCGAACCGAGTACAACAACGTTGTTGCGAGGAAAAAAAAATCGGCAAATACGCTATTATAAGTTAGGTGCTCAAGATACGGTGGACATAAACAATACCGGAGTTGGATCTGAGTGCGATTATATAACCAAAGCCTATTGGTCTGTCTTAAAGCCAATCTTCATTTACTCGTTTCTTCATGAAGCTTTCCAGTATATTTGACGTTTCTGTGGGTCAATTATGGTTCTTATCTGGAGTCGGTTTTGTTGATGCCTTCCCCCTAAAGGCTGAGCTGTTAAGGAAGAATATTAAAGACGAAGAGACAGCGCGAGGAAGATCTGATCAGCGAGCTGGCTATAAAGGGAGTCTATCTCTGGCCTTTACTGCCTCGCTCTTGTCGAGTTTTTATGAAGAGAGCTCCTTTAGATACGCCACTCTGTCCCCGGGGTAAGGCTAAAATATAAACCACTTCCATCACTGCTGCGTGATCAATACGGCAGTCAGATTTGCTCACAAATCAGCTTTAGCTGGGTGACCCTAAGACATTATGCTACGAATTTCACATTGTTTACAAACCTAATCTGATTTAGTTTTATTAAGTAATTACGTCTCAGCAGTAATGATAATGCTGGTACCATCTCAATATAGGGAGTCAGATAGTCGACCGCCCTAGGGATACTGAAGTTAAGCTTAGCACAGCTTGATAACCGTTTGGATAGGTGACCACCACCTTGCAATAGGTGATTATTCACAAGTGCACTCATTCCTCGGATAGGTGAAGCCCATTACTCTACTGAAGGCAACTCACACCGAATGTAGGACTTGCGAATCTACAGCGGAATTGCGAATCGGCAACAAATTGAGTAGGGATGGGCCAGGCCGTTTCGGCTAGCATTCAAGCCGTCGTTCCGTTCCACCACTGGAATTGGTTTCTTTTTTCGTTCCGTTCGGTTCCAACTCTCGAAGTGACATTGTGGACAACGATTTTCGTTCAATTCCATCTTCGTTCCAACCTTACAATTTGGCACAGTTTTATCACGAGTCGCCCACATTCTAAACTTCGAAAAGTAATAAAGAATAAATCAAGTTTTGTTTTAAGAAAATTCCAAAAAATTTAAACAATATTCATATATGTTATCTTTTATGATATATAGAAAAGTAAAAAATAATAAAATAAAGTGCGGAATCTCTGAGGGTTTCTAATTCCTAATAATTTTGTCTGTGATTCGTGAAACTTTCAACGCTATGAAATTTTCCATCAGAATTTGCATTTAAATAAGGAAACCATATTTTTTATTTCGTCAGTCTAAACATAACCGAGCAAGCTAATTATGCTTGCTGCCATGTCTCTGGATCATACCATTTTAATTAGTGTTTTTAAGATTTGCAAATTGCAATCCTACATTCATGAGAAACAGTGCCGGTCCTGGGGGTCTAGGCACCCCAATGCAACTTTCTGCTAGGAGCTCTTACAATTTTTTTTTTCTTTAAGAAAAATCGTTTTATATGTATCTAAATGCAATACTTAAAGGTTAAAACTAAATTTCCACATTATTTTATCGTAAATTTAATTATTTATGTAATAGAAACGATGCATATTTAAATACTATAACGTTGCATACAAACGAAAATTATTATATATATTACATTATTTATTGATATAAGCTGGAAGCAGGGATGTCGTCTATACAATTTATTGGAGGGAGAAATATCTAAAATTTCTCAACAATTTTGAACGGATCACATAACTGTATTTTAATTTTCCCAACTATACTATGAAATATTGTAATTTGACCCAACTCTTTTGGATTTGAATTTTTCACTTACCTGTTGCGAATGTTAATACAGGACAACAAAATATTTTTTTTTCTATTTAAACACAACAGTGTATCAATAAAATTCCCGTCCAGAGTCCATGTGCAAATTGAAGTAAATTAAAGAAACTGCGCCACTGGCCTAGCACCGTCGCTCCTCTCTCACCAACACTACTACTTTCTCCTTTCGTTCCTTCTCTAATACAACTGAAAAACCCAGGCGAAAAAATCCAGTTACGCCACTGCTTATAGATATACAAGTATACGAGACATACAAGTATACGTAGATTCATAGACAATTATAGATATATAAATAAAAATATAAAATTTTGTTTGTTCATCTTGAAAATTTGTACAATCAGACTATACAATACAAAACAAAATAAAACATGAGTCAAAGAAAACAGAAATACATAATGTTAAATAAACTCTTTAAATGTCAAAATGTCACGAGAGACTTCTTAACATCAACATAGTCCGATACGGATTCTTTCTTCAATGGTCTTTTTGAAGGTTTTTACGGTAGCGGAATTTTTTCAGCAGGCTCTTGTATTTGTTATTTAATAATTATTCGTGTAGAGGGTATGTGTCCCCTTGCATTAATGATAATCTTAAAAAAAACTATATATTTTTCCTCCCTACAAGTAACAGTCTTTTAAAATAATCTGAATTTTGGCACTCGTTGACCTCATGAGTGCTAAACTCCGGTCCTAATTAGGCGATTTATTCCTAATTTATGGTGAGTTCAAAGGTATTATCTATTTTATTAAAAATTATAGAGCTCAAGTTTTCCATTTAATAACATGATAAATGAATTATATGATATTGTATATTTGAACGAATAATCACAGGTTTAAATAACCAGAAATTAAAAACATTGATTTTATATATTGAAGGTTGACCGTTTGGTATATCAAGGAAATGGTCAAAGTGGCCGTAGTTACAATACAACTATTTTATTTAATTCTTGATCGCCATCCGAGCCATAACCTTCTTGACAAATATAGACAATATACATATACAAGTATGTTTAAATAGAATAAAATATAAGTTCATGAATTACCTTAGACAAAATGTTTACATGAAAAGGAATTAAGATTAACGATGTATAAACTAGAGTTCTACAGAGAGAGCCTTACCTTATATCATTAGGCAGGTAACTTAATTACTATATGGCCTCCAAGAATTATTAATTGAAACAACTAGATTTGCATACAAAATGAGTTCTTTAGAATTAGGAATTTTAATGTCTAATCCAACATAACTCAGAAATTTGTATTTCAAATGTCACGGACTTTCCTGTGATTCGGAACACAAGATTCAGATAGTTTTCCATCAAGCCGTTCTGTTATCTTTCCAAATGGACCCTATATGTACCAACTGCATGTAGCATAAACGTATCATTATTATTTTATTTGTACCTTCATCATATCGATATCTTTTTTCTATATATTCAAAAAATATCGATACGACATATGTCAATATTTTTTTCGATATCTCACACCTATCTTTTGAGTTATATATATATTCGCTATTCACATCCCATATATGAGGTACACCTGGTTTTCCAATAATCCGTTCTTTTATCTTTCCAAATATACTCATTTTAGACAGAAATTCATGTATAGAAGTGTGCTCAATGGAACAACATGTGACAACAACATATAGTATAAACGTATCATAATTATTTTATTTGTACCTTCAGCATCCTGCAACGACTTAGAAGATGTTTAGAAAATAATGCTCCTAATGACCAATCCACAGTAATAACGGCCGACATTAAACAAGCAGAACTTTTCTCGGAAAAGCTCTTTAACAAAGCTCTACCCGGAAAAGTTCTTGTTTAGCAACTAAATAATCTCTTGATGGACGTCTGCATATGTGGGTCGTGGAAGTGTTTTTAAGAGGATATCAGGGTTCTCCTGCAATAACATAGGTTTTCATCATATAAAGCTGTCTGTTGGTGCTTATTGTTAGTAAATAGTTATGGTAGTCAGTCTTGTCACTCATCAGAGCATCAACGACCAAGGGCAATGGCCGATTTAGTAGGTCTTGTTATAGGGTTGATGAACCACGGAATAATTTATTGATCAACCACGAGTAACTGATTTAGTACAGCTCCATTTGCATAATAACATTTGGAATAACAAGGAATAAAGCACCGAGTGTCGGAATAGACATTTCTGGTAAAATAAAAAGAATGGAAAGCTGGTTTGAAATATTTTCTTAAAAGTTCGTAAATGTAATAACTTCAAACTTGAATTGATAAAAGAAACAAGATTGGACTGGAATCAATACACCAAACCACCATTGTTAAGAATAAGATATAGTTTTCACATACAAGAACTATATAGAGAATCAGTTGCCTATAGTATTTTAAACACTATTGAAAATACTTATATATACTGATTATATTACTGAACGAGCGCGATCCATATGGGATTACGCATTATACTGAGGCGGAATATTGAAGAAATAATTTGTTATCTTGATACAGGTAGGTAGTGGCTTAGCTAAGGATGACTGCGCCCCAAATGTAAGCCTTTTTTCTATGCCTCTTTCCTTCTCTCCAGAAAAAATAACCAACTTTATCCTTAAGCCAGCCATTCACAGTCCTAAATATATACTACTTTGTAGGACTACAGTAGATATCGGACTACCGTTGAACTGTGAATGGGAGTGTAGGACTACATAAAGCATGTAGGATGTTTGTAGGCTCCTCCGATCGTCCTACAAGCGTTTCCCCCTCCCAACATTCTACCGCGTTGGATCGCGAGTTGGTTGTCGTCCTTCTAATTCCACATGTTTACTGCTACACGCTTAATTGTTATCAATATTTGTTTACTATTAGTCAGTGTTGCCTGGTTGGTTTTTTTTCTCACTTGATCTAGGTTCTTTTTTTTTTACTCTTTTTTTTTTATATTGTTAGAAAGTCTTAGTTTTTTTGTGTGTATTTACTGCTAAATGCGATAAAAAAATTTCTAATTACAAATTGAAAATTAGAATGATTAGAAAAAAAATGGTTTAAAAAAATCTTAAATTTTTTTATTTCATACGTATTTCCCAAAATTGAAGCTAGTAAAAAGATGTTCTCATGGCACAATAATCCTCATTATAATGTCAATGTAACGTTCTATTGTTGGGACTGAATTAAAATATTAAATAAACAATGAGATTAAACTTGGATATCAACAATTTTGGATCCTTTTTTGTTAATCAAATGTTCATCTCTAATTTATCTTGTTTTGTGTTTTTTTAAGTTTGCTTGTAATCATTAATTTGACCCGATTTGAATGAAATTGATATTGAATTAAAGCTTTATAAAATGTAAAACCTTGTAAGTAAAAACGTATAATACAAATATGAACACTAAGTAAATTTTTTATAATTTATCCTTATTTTATAATGGAGAGGTGATTTTGTTATCCATTCTTAAGTAATTTTTATAATCCTTCCGATCTACTTCATTTAACATTTTTTAATAACTGAAATGTATTAGGTTAATAAACATTGCTTTCGTCCAAAACTCCTTTTTATCCAATAACGCCGTAGCAAGACAAATTGCCTACATTTTTCTATTTTAACAACATTGATAAGCTATGAGTACAGGCTAGAATAGCTGATCGGATCCCTTGTAGGACCTTTAGTGGACGAATGAATTCTTCTGTAGTCCTACTAAGTCGGACCGTGAATGGGTAGCTTTAGCCCCTTGCTACTACTTTAAATCGCAACATTTTTCAAACTCGCTTCTAAACATAATAAACAGAGAATAATCACACCCACCATAAATAAAAAAACATTTATTTTAAAACAATATTTTTTATAATTTGATTGGAATGTTTTCCGGTATAGCCGTTACACATTGCGCGCGCCTCACACGCTCTGCGTCGCAATCGGTTGCATTCACGTTATAGTCAATCAGCTGCTGGATACATTAGGCTCACTTCTACGGTATATTCGAACATGGTGTCAGTTTTATCATTTTGTTGCGTAGAATACCCATATCATAATCCGAAAATCGAAATAGGAAGCTTTATTATGGTTTTAGCCGAAATAAACTGTAAAAAAAGCTTCTTTTTTTTTTCTTTTCAGGAAATACGCATTATATCGATAAACGTTTCAAACATATGTTGTTTCCCTTAAAATTTAAGCTAAAACTAACGATAACGGACCTACGGGGCGTCGAACCTGTGAAATTTTCGGTATTTCAAAGTAAACCCTGCTTTATATGAGCTTTCTTCTTTCTAGAAATATGCATTTTATAAAAAAAAAAAAAATCTAACAAAACCTGTTCAGCTTAAGATCAACTACAAAGAAGGCCCAGTTACATTTTCAACTAACGATAATCACCGAATGATTATTATTCAGTAGTTCATCAATCCTATAACAAGCCTGCTCAATCGGCCATTGCCCTTGATCGTTGATGATCCAATGAGTGATAAGATTAACTACCATACTATTTACTTACAATAAGCACCGAAAGACAGCTTTATAGGATGAAAAGCTGTGTTATTGCAGGAGAGCCCTGATATCCTCTTAAAAACAATTTCGACCCATAGATGCAGGCGCGATCACAGAAAACGCCCATCAACGAATTATAACCCACAGCAACTGAACGATTACACAGAAAGCTTATAATTTGTTTAGGTTTAGCAAGAGAGATTCTTGGGGATATCAACTTCCATGTATGAGGAAAGAAGTGTGGGTGTCTTGTACATCCTAGTCAACAGACTACCAAAACTTCGCGAAGAGCTCCAACTGCTGAATTCTAGTAACTTTCAAGCAACAGATTTTCTTACAGCAGCGAGTTAATTCAGTAAAAAGTTTACCTGGCTGTTTCTTACCTTTGAAACCAATATCTTCCACTTGTCTTTCTGCAAAGGTCACCTTCCTTCTACAATCACTCCTCACTAGTCCATTTGTAACAACAGAACTCATATTTTAGCAAAAAGCAAACACCATTATTGAGAAAAACTAAACCAGCCAGGAAGAGTTGTTTGTTTATATGTAGAACTAACTCAAGGCAAGTGAGCTTTAAACAGCTGTATCTCACTTGCTTTTTAGGATCTTGATTTGAAATTTCGACAAAACATCATTCAGCTGACAGGTGTTAAAAATTAGTTTTCCACACAAATGACACATGACGCCGAATGCCCATTTTGTACCTATCCTCTCAATTATAAAACCTTAATATCAAAATTGTAAACAGTTTGAAATGAAAATAATGCATATAAAAAATAATATAACTTTACATTGATACTTATTGGACATTTTCATAAGGATAGATTGGAGCTTTAGAAAATTTAAATAAATTTCTTTAAATAGAAGATAGATTTCTAAAAATCTGATAACAGTAATTCATCCATCTCTGAAGCAAACAAGCAGTCAGCGACGATCTTACGCCCATCCCTGCTTATTTACGGTGGGGACACAGCAAATCATTTAATATATTATTTAATTATAATTATTTAATACCTTTGTCGAATATTTATACCGTGAGGCTTGTATTCTAACTGGTGGATTCAACCCTATGGTCATGAATCCTACGACTTGTTAATGATGAAGGTGGCACCAAATTTATATAAAAAAATAATAAAAATCTGATTTTGACTTTTTTACAATAAAAGTCTGTACCAACGACGAAATAAACACATAAATAACAATTTCACAATAGCATGTCATTCATGTGTTTATTGAGCTGATGATAAGAGATAATGGGTGCTTTCTTTCGGATCTTGCACTTGTGTGGTATAAATTGCACCGTTTGTTATCATAAGAAATGATAATAAAAATTAGTTGTTAGTGAGTTTTTGTCAAATTGCATTATTTTTTGTTTTTAGTTCTGAGAGAAATCAAGAGGCATTCAAATAAGATTTTTCGCCGTATCAATTTAAGGCTCTTTGAGCATCTTCGATCATTCAATATACATTATAAACCACATCCGGATTGAAAGGGCACAAACAACAGATTTTTTGTTAGAACGAAAACTAGACATACGTTAGGTTCTACATAAAAGCCCCAGGATGTTTCCTCTAACACATGCTACTGGTGGATCATCTATTGTCTTATGGTTTGGCCTGATATTCGAAGGCTGGCTGTACTTTGGGATGATGGGTTCCACCAATTAAAATTTCTGACGTTTGACATTTTGAGTTGTGCATCTTTCATTCTAGATTTGCGATATGTTATAACCTCGAATGTTATGTTTCAATGTGTTCGATTTACGGCGTTTTTCTTTAGGCTGATCAAATTTAATCGAATTCGCGATTGCAAACCAACTGATATCGTAATTCTCAACACAAGCCTACTTTGGTTATATTCAGATGGGTATACTTCAACACGCTAATCAAATATGTTACATTTTCATAACACTCCATCTTGTAGTGATATATTTCGTGATATATCATGTTGCCAGCATTTTACTCTATTTTTGATCCAATCACTAGCACATCTTTTCATGTTTCAATGTTTCGTTTCACATACCTATACATATATTCATGCTATATCCAAACAATGGTAGTTTTGTTAAGGAGATTCAGTCTTACTAATAATACTGAATAATTCATGAAGAAAAATGTTTTTGATTTATGATTTTAGAGAAATAAGATCTAAAAAAAACAAACGAACCGGTTGTATTGCTTCGATGTAAAGCAAACTCGCTCTTATCAGCATTGATCGTTCAGTAAGAGAAACAGGCTGACATCAGGAAATTATCAAACGGAAACATCGGCCCATTCTCTCGTGCTGCCAGCTTGATGTGGGTGGAAGATGGCGTAAGGACAATAGAAGCTATCAACCATGGTTGGCAACGATTTGTTGTGATGATGGATAAATAGCTAATAATTATTGTTTTAATTTTTTTCCACTGAAGAAGGCCTGAAAAGTAATCAGAAAGGTCGGCATATAATTAAACATTAAAACATATTTTTTTTATGGTGTTTGTATATTTTGACCGAAACTCAGCTATAATAAACAAGATTTAACACACGTCAAAAAATCTCTTCACAATCGAAGACATGAGTGATGAAGGTGAGTGATTTTTTTCTTACGAATCAAGATGTTACAGAGCTAATCTTCGCCTTTTAACATTAAAAATTAAAAATTCTTGGTTAACCGCATTATTTATCAGTGAATTGAAAAGATGATCTCTTAAAAAAATTATTAAAAAAAGTTATTTCTTATTTTCTCAAAATTTAAATTTGTAATTAAACACCTTCATCATTTATCACATCTACTCTGTATTTAAATATGAATACGTCATATACTCGTATACATATATACATACATACATATATATATATATATATATATATATATATATATATATATATATATATATATATATTTATATTTATATATATATACACACACACACACACACACACACACACACACACACACACAGCGTGTCACAGATAATCTGTGCTCCCACTTTAAATTCTAGAATGTTTGGAATATCAGAATGAAATTTGGGGGATCTTAATTGGTAACCTGAAGTTAGTTTGAAGAGTATGGGCGACTTTGTAAACTACTGGATTATCCCTCTAGTGTCTCTAACTCTGGAATTTCCAATGGGATGGGGTAATTTTTTTTATGGATTCTGATGGGAAATTAAATTTTAAGACGAATTCATATCGACCACTATTTTAATCCGAAGGCGCTAGCAAAAAAAATATAATAGCAAAAAAAAACAACGGTTATTATACCAAGTTCCAAATTTCTCTGAAGGAAAACATTTTTGAAGAAAATTATTTTAGTAAACATTGCAGAGAATTTAAATAATTTTAAAATAAATCTTTTTCACAGCCTCCTACGAATTTTCATTAAGCCTAGGGAGTGCCATCAATAAAAATACTCAAAAAGATCCACTTTCATATTCTGGAGGCAACTGAAGAGGTAAATGAATGAAATAAAGGAGACCACATGTTTTCTGCTTCCTACCTGTATTGCCTGATCACCTCTTAGCACAAACTTTCTCTTTTGGAGGATATATTAGCGGGCATTTCAAAAACGGGCGAGGGAGTGGACCAAAAACTGGATGTCAGAGGCAAAAAATGGTATGGTGATCGGCGTGTTCCATCCAAAATTCAAATAATGTCTTATTCCAATACTCGAAAGAATGATGAAAAAATTGTTGGGCATTTTTTTTAGGTTTCATGTAAAAGAAACTGGTGCCATTGATTTGGAAAGTCATAGCCACAGTTTAATGAGAGTGCTAGAGAGTGACAAAACTGCCATCATATATGTTATAACTAGATACCCATAAATTATGGGAACCTCAAAATAGGAAGGAAATGTTAGCCTCTAAAGGGACAATAACAGAAAAAAACAAAACATCCTCATTCGGATGGTTAATCATTTTTAAAAAGCTCTGTGACTGAAATATCACCGAAATGGAAGAATAAGTCAGTTTATTTTTCACAAATATTTTCAGGCATCATAAGGATAAAGCTAAATTAAAATGCGTTGTAGTCAGTAATCTAGAACCATGAAAGAAAATTCTTTAAACTAGAAAAACATTCACTGATCGGTTACGTAACCACAATTGAGATTCTGAATGTATACCTCGAAAATGTCTGAAAAACTCATACAAACTATCAATTTGGATGGGACATTTTTTCACGGGACTTTTTTGTGATGTTTTATTAGAGTTATCCATGACAAAAACACATTCTTCGCAAAAAAAAAAAAGGTTAATACACTCAGTTACGTCATGTCGATTTGTAAAGATACCAGGCCGAGAAAACATATGACCGCCGGCTATCGCAACCAACACCACAGATAAGCTATCCTCATCCAAAATATTAACCATTCTGATTACATGCGATTCATATAGAGATCACTTCAGACGACTGTACCGTGAAGACTTGAGATAAATCCTATCAGATGGATCATATTCCGGACAAATTTGTCGCTCTTCTATTGGATAATAGATTCTATTTTATTGCGAATGCAAATTGATAATTAAACTGACAAATTCAAGTTTCGGAAACAATAATCGCAATGTATACAAAATAGGTTCATATATGGAACTGTCTAAATTAGGCAACTTCAAATATAAATTTTTTTTACATTAAATGTAGAACATAATGGTACTATATATAAGCTCGTTAAATCTACATTAGTTTTTCTATATTTAATAGGATTATAAGAGGATAAATATATAAGAGGAAAGGACCGCTTCTAAATTAAATAATAATCAATCCATAAGAAGAATCCACCAATCCATTCTTTGAAATTTTGAAGAACATAAGAATAATACAAATATCATATTGGTTAGAGCAACAAAAAATATAACCAAGATCTATAACCAAGATTTTATTACTAGATCCCCCTAGTAATAAAAATAGAAATTCTAATTTAGGTGGTACACTACGTACAGCTGGTTCACATATTAAGTTGTGTTCGTATGAAAAATATGATTAAGAGTGAAGCTTTGCTTGGCGATTATATATTTAACAGCACTTCTTTAAGAAATAAAAATTTAATGTTAGCAATGTATTATATAATACATTTTTATTTTTTTAAAGAATAGGTAAGTAGCGCTATTCATGAATGAATTATATATTCAATGTTATTGCGACTTTCAATTATTATTATTAAATTACATCTAGTGAATATTCTTATTTTTCAATTTATTGATCAGTTATATAACTTATACAAACTGGTTTTACATACATATGGAATTGGAAGGAATTCTAAGCCCGGAGCAGGCAGGTAAGGATTGAAGGTCGACTGGCTGATACGATAGAGCCCACAAGTTGTACAGGTTTTTCCTATCCGGTCCTACTCCAATGTTTAAAATAAAATATAAATCAACACCTACGTCCCCTTTAAAGGAAGAGGGAGAAAAGTAACAACAATTAGTTATTGGAATATTTAATTTTTTTAAAAGCGATTCAAATGAAAAAAAGTAAAATGCTTCGTTTTAGCGGTGTAAATTTTAAGCTACGTCCACACCGTTAGACTTTCGATTCGACATCACTTGCGAAGACGTCTGCTACACGTTCTCTTCCCCGTTCGTCAGTCATGTCCAATCGAACGAACAGGGTGGAAACAGCTTTACAGTTACCTGCTTCAAGTTCACAGTTGATAAATCAAATTACATTTATACTTTTATTATTGTTAACTGATTTGATTATTTGTAACAATTGATTATTATTAACTAATTGTTAATTTAAAATATTTAATAATTAATTATACAGAAAGGAAGCGAAATAGCTTAGTAAGTAGAACCCAGGTTCAACAAACTAGGCTCAAGTCCATCCTTGGCTCTCTAAAGTTTAAGACTTTGTTACGACGGAGGCTTCCTGATTCTACTTAATCCTGAATAAAAGTAACTGGTGCCTATCACCGAGGGGATAAATCTTGCGTTTGAAACACAGTACTGTCCAGACATTCTTCGAAGATATAAGTCTGTAAGAGAATCAGACAATTCTAATAATCCTTTGCAAAAAAATGTTTTGACATTTTTTTTATGCTATTATTAAAATAATTGGCAGTTATACTTCCAATTAAACATATATATTTAATACGAAACTTTTTTTCAATAGATGCAACAATTAATATCTGCTAAGGGAAAGAAAGGTTAAAAAAAAATAGCTTGCTAATTACAAATGCATTTCTAATAGAGGGTCCTATAAGCTTGTTTATAAGGATAAGTTTTTTGATCAAACTCTGATAAAAAAACCTTCTAGTTAAATCGGTAGGTTACACTAGAAAATGACCTATTTACACTAGTAAGTTTTTTCATCAATGCTTTGACAAAAAAACTTATTCTTGTAAACCAGCCTTAAGACAGAGTCTAAAAAATGTGTGCTGGTCCAAATAACACCATTTTAGGTCTCTTATGCGAAATAATTAAAATTATAAAATCTTATGTTTTAATTTCAGAAAAAATTATGTTTAAAATTGAGATGAAATAATATTTATTATGGATTTAATCATGACATTATTACATCAATAATGATATTGAAATTAGAGAAGACATTGAGATTACAAGAGATGAGGAAAATACTCAGTAAAAAAAACCCTACAATAATGATGGATAGAAAAGTTTAATAAATTACTAAAGTTAAAGGAAGATATTAATTCACGTAAGTCATCCAAAATTAAAACTAATATTCTAGTTTGTTACTGTACAAAAGTCCTTGTGCATTAGAATAGCTTTATTTCAGATTACATATTTTAAACATTATTGAATACTGCACTTCAAAGTAAAGACAATTTTTTTCAACTACTTTCTCCCATCTTTTTCCCAGTAATTGGTTTGATGCCGGTACCACTCCTTTCGTTTTGAGGCAAAGAACTCTTCACATCCAATTTTTACGTCCTCGTAATTATCAAAGATCGAACTTTTAAAAAATGAGCCATTCATCTAAAAAAAACATTATCTAATGGTGCAATATCTGGACTATTCACAGGATGAGGCAAAACGATTACTTCTTCCTTGGTCAAACAAGAACGATGTGCAGAGGCATGTCGTGTTGTGAAATGGCTTGGTTCTCGTTGATCAAAGTGGAGTACTTTGCTCTCAAAACTGCATAAACTCTATCTAGCTGTTCATAGTAAAGGTTTGACTTCACTGCCCGACCATCAGGAACAAGCTCAAAATCCAAAAACCATTCGAAATTCCACCAAATATAAAGCATAATTTTTTCCCCAAACCGATCTTGGCGAACCTCCGGCTGTGCAGCTTCATCTGGTCGTACCCACTGCTTATGTTTGCTAGGATTTTTTAAAAATATCCACTTTTCGTAACATGCGATAAATTTTTTCCATAACCTGTCATCTTTCGGATTTTGAAGGGAAATTTTGCATATATCAACTCGCTGCTGGGCTTGGGCCTCTGTCAAGTTATGTGGGTCGGATATTGGTCTTAAATTCCACACGCCCAGGTTTTTTAAGATGACGAGCCATTGTGGCATTAGAAGCACGGCCGATAAATCACGAGCAGTTGCATATAGGTCCTGGTCCACACATTCAAGAAGAAAGTCATCATCAACATCTGATGGGCGACCTGATCTGGGTTCTTCTGCAAGGCTCATATTCCCATTGTTGAAACGCCTGAACCAAAGTGCGGCAGCATTTCGATGGATAATTGACTCTCCTTCTATGGCACAAATTCCTCGGCGGCTACATTTGCGCTTAAACCTTTTTTCCAGTAATGTCTCAAAAGACCGCGAATCACGATTTTTTCTTCTGACATTACACGTGCGTTTTTAAAAATTTAAGTGAACCCATAAAGCCAACTCATGTCACAAGGAATAATTAAAGGATAGTCAAAGTAAACATTGACATAAATAGTAAGAACAAAAACATTCTTACAGAATTAATTTTGAGAGTTCGAATTATGTTCATGCGCAAGGACCTTTGGAACAACCTAGTATTATAATTCTTCCACAAAAAATAATATCGAAATTAAATTACATTTTTTTTTTAACTTCTTTTTCTGTACTGTAGGAGTAACAAGTAAAAATTTAGACTTATATTGGGAGATATCTTTTAATTTTCGTGACAAATATAAAAAATCATCAGGAAAAGTGTGCATAATAAATGTTATGTACTAGCAAATTTCTAACCCATAAATAAAATATAGAAAACCATTTTAAAAAAACAAACAGAAATCTAACCATTGAGGGGAATCTGTACTCATATACAATCTCATGCACAAGACAATATGAATTTTAATATTAAATAATGTACATTGTAAATGTAGTTTAAAAAGCTGATGTGATAAACTTCAGAAATCAAAACCAAAACAAATACAATCTAATATGTGTATGTGCGTTCATATATCTAAAAATATATTTATTTCGTCTCAACTCTAAATCTATGGGTTTATTCCCATCCCATTGACGTGAACTTGGGTTTCTTTCGTAATTAGTGCTAACTATCAACTTTTAAGATGCAAATCTTTCAACGTCTGTGAAACAGATGTCGCCATTCCAACGGAATCCGGAGGGTCCAACTAAATAAGATTTCAACTGTATTCAGAAAAAACTCTTGATTCAATTTAATTTATCCAAAGCATCAAGAATTTGATTCCAAGAGAGCGGATTTATTCGACGAAGAACTACCTAAAAATAAGTCTCGGATGAGAACTAAAAAAACAAACGCTCCTTACGCGCTACTCCAGATCTTGGTTGTACTATACTATACTATCATACACACACACACACACATATATATATATATATATATATATATATATATATATATATATATATATATATATATATACTTCCTGCACTCATCCCAAACTAATAATTTGTAATGCTATAATTTAATTACATGGGAATCATTTTATTTACGATAACTACTGGATATTCTTTACTTGCTGAATATTAAAACTTAAGTTATCAGCGGAATCCAAAAACTTCAAATAGATAAATACATTTTTCAATTTATATATTATTGAGAACCAATAATTGAAAATAAATATATATTTAACAAAAACCTCTACAGCTATTATTCCTTATTTTTTTGTTAAGATAATCTGAATATCTATCTGAATTAAAAATATTCATGATTTCATCCCTACTAATAGCTATATGGTTAGTAGTTTCAGTTTAAGCTTTAAAAATAGTTATAAAAATATCGCTTTTAATTCTATACATGCAATGACCAAAAAAACCATGAGCAAAATAAATAAACTAGCACACCCATAAGCGGCATACACCCAGTAAACACTTGAACATGACGTCGAAATCTTAAAGCTTTTCTTGATACAGGCTCAGAGATAATGTAATATGACATAAGGCTATGAACGTGTGAGTAGATAAGATTAACAGCTTCAATTTTGTTGTATATTTCCTTAAATTACTTTTTATTAACAGATCTATTTGCGTTTTATATGTGTGTATAAATTATATTTAAGGACAAGTGAGGTCTTTCTAATAATACAGTATACATTGAGAACAATAGATATGGCAAAATAGATAACTAGTCCACTCAATCCACTGGATGTACATTAAATAGTTATAAAACCGGTGAAGTGGGAGTATAAGAATAAACGTGCGGTAGTTATAAAAATTGAACTTATTTCATAAATTTAAATTGAGCACTGCAGGACTATTCAATATTCTAATTGCTCAATTAATATACCAATCAAGATTTGATGATAATAACGCTATAGAAACCGTTTATTCAGCCTGATCCACCTACAACACAACTTCATATTACGACGACGAAAAATATTTTAATTTTTTTTTTAAAATTTCAACTAAAATTAAGTATAAAATATAGGACCTAAAACTTAATTCATACAACTATCGGTAATTAGTTTACAAAAATAATTGTGTTATAAAAGATACAATAGTAAATTAAATTCGGTAATTGGTTATAGTAAACCAAAAAAAATTCAAGAAAAATATTCTTTTTTTTTTTTTAACGAACTATTATAACACGAATGTGTCGTAAATTATAGATTATAGTATATTGTGGTAGTAAAAGAAAAAAATATAAAAACCAATTGCATATAAAAATGTATACATTCCAAGACAAAATCAAATTTAACAAACCTTAAAAGAAAATATATATACATATATATAATCATAGTTTAAACATGACAAATAAACATCACTTTTTTTCATAGTTTTCCAATATTAGCATTCAAGTTTTGTTCAAGTTTCCGTAATATTTAATGATGCGACCGTTAATAGATTGCTCTTATTTTGATGGTTAAAAAAAAAAAAAATCGTTTAAACCTATTATTAGTTATCTATTAATTTTCTCTATCCCTTTTAGGTACTTATACTTTATAAATGTGGGAATTTTTTTTTTAGAATTAATTATATTTTATGTTTATATGTTCTTAGTTGAAAAGTTTATTTTATCTCTTTACTCATCACTTTTCATTATTTTAATTTTTTTGGTGTTCAAAAACTTTATTGAATTTAAACTATCATGAATTACTATATTTGAAAAGCATTTTGGTTAACTTTAAATTAGATAACATAACATACAGTTAATTGTCAATAATAAAATATAATTAGTATATAACGCTTAGTCAAGAGAGTTTAAAAGTATAAAGTATAAGTGAAGTACGAATTTTTATAAGGTGATGATCCTATAATGACAACTTCTCGAAAAAACGACACAGTTGAACTTTGATAAAGTATTATGTTTTTCCGTATCCGTACTCAACAATGTCTAAGAGAATTAAAATTCAGCATGAAAAAAAAAAAAAAAAGAAGAAAGAAATGGCGGGCGGTATGTGCTTGTTATATTTAGACGCAAATTTACTTCTTGGTTTGCGTCTACTATCCAGCAATGCTGAGAGTAGAAATTCATAAAACTATTGTACTTCGTGCTGTTTTACAGCTTTTGAAAATAAAGTTTAGCGTAGAATAATTAGTCCGAAGAAGAATGAGTAGATTTAGAAGTCTACACGTAGTTTTAGTTTGCACTTACTTTCTAGGAACTTGAAAGTTAGAATCTAAAAGACCATTATCATTCCTCCTCTTCGAGTGAGAACATTGGCGCTTACTTTAAGAGAAGAATAACGCCTTAAGATCTTCAAAAATAGAGTGTTGCGTGGAATATTTGGCCCGAAGAAATAGATCACTTGAAGAATTTAGGAAGCTACACAACGATGAATCGTATATTCTGCAAGCGGTAAATATAGCTGTACTGATAGAATCGCGGTGAAAAAAATGAGTTCGTTAAGTTTTAGGTCTGGATAATGAAATAATCAATGAGAAAGTAATGAGGGAGGATGTGGAGAAGTAGATGAGAGGGTTGTGTTAGATCTGACCTTTGAGGGTGTGTGTGTGTGCAGGGATTGTTGATGCTATCGGCACAGAGCCTCCGAGTTGAATTGTTTTTGTAACTGCTCCATTCCAATATACTTTATTATCAATTGTTATATGTGAGGTCAATAAGCAATTCCAAATTTTGGAATCTACATAATTTTTGTATCTATTCTATGATAGTCAACCATACCCTTGTCGAGTGTTAACATTACTAGGTCGAAAGAACAAAAATAAAAATGTAATAAACTTTAGCAGAAATCCAGTTAGACTAAGAAAAAAAAGTGAAATACCGACTTACTGAAAATGATCAAGTTTTATAGCGGAGTTTAAAAAAAAACATGACCCTATGGAGTAGATGTAAACAACAAAAAATAAATAGCACCTATTCTCATTTTATGTGAAGGAATATAATATTAGAACAATTAAAATACGGTCATTCTCAGTTCCGGTAATAATTTTATAAGGCAATGATAAAACAGCGGACAACACAATAAATAAATAATAACATTAAAACCTGACGACGAATCTGATCAAATAACTCGAAACGAAGTTGAATGGTCTCTTAAAAAAACATGAAGTAAACTGATGTATGAAGATTCCACAGAACCAACCGATGAAGAACTTTTAATAGACTACATCTAGTATATCATTATAAGCCTACCTTCTCGACCCCCGAAGACCGCAAGTTCAGCATTCCTCTACCTTAACCACACTCAATAAGAGAGAGTACTCACCATCGATACAGGTGAACTGGTCGCGGAAGGCCTGGATGTGGACGTGAAGCTGTTCGCGCCGCTTGGCATCCCCAGGTGCCTCGATGGCGGCGAAGACGAGGGCTCCAGCGAGGAGGTAGCAGATGTAAGTGAGGGTGAAGAGAACGAGGAAGAAGGTGGAGCGGCGGAAGCCGAACAGCCGCCTCGTGTGCGCCCTGCTCCTCAGCATCCACCGGCCGACTGATCCCCTCCCCTCCCCAATCCACACTGTTGCCAACTTCACCCCTCCAACTCTCCCGCTGTCTTTATCTTATTGTTTTTATATCTGTCCCTTCGGTTAAATAAATTTATAATTCGATTAAGATCGTTATACAATCGCATATAATAAATAATTACAATTTTATTTATTGAAAAAAAAAACACAAAAAACTATGGAAGTATTTAAAAAACAAAACAAATTACGGCACTAGTATTTTTTAAGATCTAATAATTATAGTAAAATAAAGTGAATTATTAACGCAATAAAACAATATCAACAGTATACCTGCAAAATCTTAAGCTTAAGTCACCATTGTTTCAGTAGCACTAACGAGACTTGGTATACTATCAATATGCTTTGCTACTTTGCTAGCGGTACGAACAATTTCATCCCGTAACAATAAATAAATAAATAAATATATATATAAATATATAGGAATTGAGAACCGAATAAAAAATTAAGGAAGGTTCGTTCTTCAATAAAATTAACTTCCAGTGACGTGCCGGGGTCGTAAATTTGAATTTTTAAAGTCGATTCAGACCCAAACAACATATTAAAAAACCAGATCTGTCTGACCTCTTCCATTTTGAAAGTGCTCCGTTTACCAAGTTAATGTGCAGAGAAGAAGAATATTGATTTATGACCAGCTAAATAACTGCTATTACCATATACGAAAACCACATACAAATATATAACCGAAGAAGAGAGTGTCATCTGGAATCACTTCGAAACGGTAGCTTAAATGAGACTAGAGAGAAATTTAATCTTACTCTGAATTCGAAATACATGTATTTATCTAGACAAACTAAACTAAATAAACGATGCAAAATTATTGTTTTTAATATTATGTAAAAAAGGTGTTAAATTATAATAATTAATTATTTTTTTACGACTATTCCGTCTTGCCGTTATTCCTGTCTTTATAAATTTAAATGGAACCAAGAAGGAAATTGGAATACGAACAGGAACATTCCTTACCTTGAAAAAGCAATACCATACAAAGTATGCTTTCTATCATAAGGATTATGTGTGAACAAACTGTAAAAATAAAATCTCTATTTCGAATACAGAAACACCTACTTTGCTTAAAGCCGGTTACAGATTGGCAAATGCTACCCAAAAAAGAACAACAAATTACTGCAGGTGTTTTTTAAATTTATTATTATGGGTCTGATATTACCGCCATATCAGCAGGTAGACACAGTTTACCATCGAAGTTTTTATAGGTTCATCCTGACATCCCCATAGTTTTTTTTTCAAACAAAGGTGGATGCCGAGAATTATTTCAGGTAAGAATCCCACTAAGACCGCACCGAACAGTTCTGCTGGAATCCATTTTTGAACACAATCGACCATCATATATCCTTATTGGATATAAGTTTTTTTCAGAAACAATTTGGCTAAACAATTATTTTCTTTAACTTTTTTTTTTTAAATATTCTTAAAAATCTGTTAAGCACCTTTTAATCGGATGGCAATCAATTTATTCACTGAATAGTTACCAATTGAATATGAATATGAGTATATAGGCCCCAGTATAATCTCTATTTTGTGGCCCTGCCACCGTTTGGAATACCAAGTAGTTCTGATGGGCCTTAGTCTACCTCCATTGCACTCTTATCTCAAGAGCAATGAAATCCACATCTATAGTTGAACTAGTCTCGTCAGGTATTCTCGGAGAGTTTCAGATGACTTCGGTCATTATTTAAAGCTGATGTAGCAACTATATTATTTGCGAATCTTAATAACAGGATTTATCGATGTCCTATCAGAACTGCAGATATAAAACAGATTAGACCTAAACACTGAGTTCTGCAGTACCCTAACTTTGATTGATTCGGTCTCAGAAAAATCAAAATAATATATTCTGAAATATTATCTTTAATATATAATATTAAAATCACGTAATACAATATGCTGGATTCAGTGGGTTTTTTTTTTCAGGTTACTGTGTTTTCTGGAAAGTAAATTTTGGAATCTGACGAAAAATATTTACTGGACGATATTGATTTGAACCATTCATATGAACAGTTGAACGATCATTCCTGAATTCGTACCGAATATTCGGAATAATATCCAACACTTTTGGAATAATATACAATACAATGATATCCAATTATTTTGGAGAAACTAAAAAAGATTTAAATTTTATTAATAGACAATTGACTTATAATGGAATAAGAAATTTGGTGTACCTGAAGATTTAATGTGGTTAAGGATCGTAACCGTAACTGATTGTGAGTCGAAAACCGTGTAAAATGATATATTTTTATGCAAAAGTATATTGAAAAAATACAAGTATTTTGTCATTGTAATTTAAAAAAAAAAAAAATTACAGATGGGATAAATATTAGGGGCTTTATTACTTGTCAAACCAACAAACATCTAATTTGTAATAATGAAAAGCCAGAATCGATCGTAAACGGATTTCTGATTGGTGTTCTATTTGCCTTTTGTTGAGTGAGGCATGGATGTCATGGTGAGGATTGAATATGTTCTCAGTGACAAGCAAACATTTCAGCTTTCTATGCACCTCACTTCGGCCATCGCAGTACTTAATTGGATGCGATGCTTCCACGTACTTCAATCAACTTGCAGATACCCACAATCATTTATTCTTGTTATTCGGTCCGAGTTGTCTAGTCGGTTGACGAAATGTACGTTTGTCAGTTGGATGTCCTGCTATCTATCAGTTTTTAGGAACTTTACTACAATTGTCTCACCTAAGATGCTTTATGGGCTCCGAAAACTCCTTCGTTTGTCTATCGGCCGTCTGTTTGAAGCATGGCGATACTACGAGTTCCGACAGGCTAAATAATGTGTAATATTGCTCTATGTTGTTAACATCTTTTTTTTTTGTATGTAAACCAATTTACCTACTCAACTGTTTAGAAATGACTAGAGCTATAGACGCGCCGTCAGGGAGAGACAGAGGAAGGCAAAATCTGTACTGCCAACAATTTTATTGAACAGATATATCCAAATAAAAAATCATTTCAGTTAATAATTAATAATGTAATGTACTTTTATCATACTCTGATAGTGTAGCCTGGTTTATAAAAATGTATGTTGTATATAGTTTAAAGAGAAAAGAAAGTGTTGTCTATTGTGTCCAGGTTAGCAACAACATTGAATTTTTACTCGATTATTCAAACAATCGCAGAAGAGAATGTAAGAAGAACGTTTTTTGAATAATTGTTGTTGTAAATAAAAAAATATTTGAATCTCTATTAATCTTATTTTGTGAAAAATTGCGTTGTAGTTCATATAAAACGATAAACTCTTGTTATTGTAATGCAGTAGTAAATTTCGTTTTTCTAATACCTAAATCCATCCTAAATTAATATTATTGACTAAAAATAAAACACAAGAAATATTGAGTGGAAGGAGGGCCCATATCATTTGGAAGAAAAAAAAATCAAAGAATATTTTTGGGTAATAAAAAAACAAAGACAACCAAATCCGGAAAGCATAATTCCATATATTATAAAATAACACCTTAAATGTCTGTAAATATTGCATATCACGATGAATGAAGTTAAATAGGTCTTTGATTAATCCTTATAAACTGAAATTATATTTTTTAATTTTCCAGTTTCGACTTATTAGGGCTTGATTTCAGTTGTTTTGTTAAGATTTCAGTTTTCTAGTATTAATATTAACTTCCTTTTATGTTCATATTTTTAACACTCACGCAATTTCATTGGTATCTGGTACGCAATGGTATCTGGTGCAATTAATGTGCAAACATTAATGCAATTAAGACCTTCTTTAATGATAACGTCTATGTAAAAAATAAAGATATATCAATTATTCAAACCACGGCCAATTGATTAGATATAGATAGTTGTTAAAATGAGGAAGTTTTGTAAACAAGAGTAAATAGCTCATTAAACGTATTCTTTTTACATTTTTTTTTGCTGACTACTTAATGTTGTTTTGCCAATATGTTTAATGAACAATATAATGTTTATTGGAAATTCCAGTACGCCGTATAAATATAATTCGAATTTCTATTGTTTTTTTTTATTACCTACGATATATCATTTTTTTTTTTATTATGGTTTACCCTCCTTTCCTATCCAATTAAGGCAAACAGGACTGGTTATTCTACGGGTTACCAACCTATTGTAATCAGAGTGGGACGCCACAATATAAATTTCAACCCGCCTAGGCCGGATTCGAACCGGTGCCGTAGTAGACTCGAGGTTGCTAAGGAGACGCCTTAACACTCTGGACCACTACGGCCTCTATATCTTGCACTAGAATTTAATGATCCATCCTTTCTATCTTGATCTGCACCTTAAATATTATAAAACATAGGTATTTTTATAAATAGATAATACGACTTAACCTTATTCTGTATTATCTACATAATAAAAAGCTTGCTTATTTAAGTTGGTAGGTGTCCGTCATCGTTTATAATTCCTGCTAATTATTTTTAATTTTTTTTTGGGACGGGTGAGAGAGAAAAAAGTTCATAACTTCATTAACAAATACCTAATATAAAACTAGCAAGTTAATTTTGTATTTTTATGAGGTAAATAACATAATCAATACGAGTTGTTATTAAGTAAATTTAATTATGGTTGGGTAACAATTGTTTGTTCCTATCTGTTTCCCAGGTTTTTTACAAAGGGTCCGCCAATTTCAAGTGATCCAGACAAAAAGCCATTTGTTGCTTGACCATTTTGAAATTAAAATTTTTTAAAAATTACATGTTTTGACGCCTTATATTTCTGTTAGAAAAACCTTGAATTTTTTACAGATAAACCCTCAATTGTGTGTTGTACGGCTGTATATATTTCATGTTAGACATTTATCAATTAGTCGAGTTTTTAGGATCTCATTTATTGAAAATTTTAACAAACTCAGTTCTTTCTTGAATGAAATGTTTTTTGTTTCATTAACCTAGTTTACAACAGTTCTTAGTAATATAAGTTGACGTAAATCAGTTTAGATGGTGGTCAGGGAGGCAGCAAATTTTAAATAAAAAATATAAAATTATTAAATACACACCGACGATTCGAACCTCCTTGTTGGTATTTTTTAGGACTACAAAGATAAGACAGGATGAAAACCATGTAAATAAATAGAATGAAAGTATACACAAGATCAAATGTAAAAGAAGAAAAATAAAGAGTAAAACATCTATCAACGAGTAATATTTTCATATTTTATATACTTCCATTTCAACTATTTATATGATTCTCATCCTTATTGTATCTTGTCTTTGTTTAAGATGGGCCGAAACGTCGGTATGCATTAAATAGTTTCATACTAGTTTTTGTTTAATTTTGACCGCCACTCTGACCATCTTCTACATAAAGAATTATTTTTGTTGTAACACAAACGTAAAAGAAGTAGGAAGATGCAATTTTCGAACATCTAGCCCGTTCTTTTGTTTTTGTAAAAGACAAGTACGAGTACTGTCAACTCAATCCTGCCACAAAATAATTATAAAACCACATCAAATGCCTTCTGATAGAATTGTCGGCCAACTATCGATCAACAACACTATATATGATGATGAGGATGTCTAGTGGTGCGCGAATGTGTTCGACTAGATGTCTGAGACTAATCACAAAACCACATGCACCGCCTTTTGATGAACAAGTCAATAATCGGCAAACTAATAATTGATTTTATGCGCTAGTAATTCTCTTTACGGAAGCTTTTAGTCTTGATTCAGCAGGTGAAATAATTGATAAATGAAAACAAATATATCCAATCCTTGACTATTCATATTGATCATGAGAGAATCAAAACTGCGAATCCTGGCGAGCTGTTTGAATGCAGTAAGTGTTTATTTAGCCTTGTGCAAAAAGTAATGTGCATTTTATGTTCTACTTCATGATGAGATAGCCAGTGAGGAGGTACAGAGGGTCCGGACCACCCCGAAATTATAAAATACTTTTACTAATTCTTATCTGTAATCAAAAATTGTATAAACTTATGTGAATGTTATTATAAAAATAATCTATCTAGGCATAGAAAACATTATAGGTAGAGAGGGCCGGCCCCCTTACATCCCCGGTTGGGGTGAGTTTCTTTAAAGTGGAGAGACCTTCCTCCCACTCCCCGAAACGAAGAACTGGACACGCCACTGGTTATGTATATACCATTGCGGATAATAAGATCTTTATTTACAATATTTCTTGTCTTATATTATTGAAAGATTCCAATAGCAAAGCATTAAGTCTTTCAAAAACCAGTTAATAACTAACCAGGCAACTTCAGGAATCTTGATGACAGGAAAAGATAAAACGAGAGATAGCATATCTCACATTAACAGTCCAAAAAGACCCACCAAATTGATATAGCGTATCATCCCAAGAGTAAAATGTTACTGTGAAACGTTATAAGCATTTCATATATGTCCAACTGAATAACCTTTAGTGTTAAATTTTTCTTTTTATTTCGCTCCATAGCAAGAAGAGTGTAAACTAACTCAAAATTGGTAGTTTTTATAAAAACAATTTTATTGGAAACATTAAAATTGTTTTTACAGAACTGGCAATTTTGAGTTATGACACTCTTCTTGCGATGGAGCGAAATACAAAAGGTTCTTCAGTTAGACATATAAGAATTTTAGAAATGCTTAAAACGTTTTACAGTAGCCAATCAAAGAATCTTTTCAAGGAAGAAAAAGATTTGAAAACTTGATGTTTAAAGTATCATGTCTCAAGATGTAGATTTAAAGATTTAACTATGAAGAGGAGGTCTACGAAGGCCTACTATGAACGTGGGATCACCGATTTCAATGAAACCGGCCGATTTTTTTTGGCGAGACCAGGCCGATTTTTTTTTTTTCAACGATATATTCGCACCTGTCTAACAAACGAATGACAATAAGCATATGTATGGATAAAATAGATATAAGTGGCATTATAGGCATGAGGAAGGATAGTAACCAGCAGTACTTCTTCCCGGTCTTGAATCAATTCTTTAATGCAGGAAAAGAAATCTCCCATCCAGCTCCTTTTTAGCCATCTCCTAATGGTCATGTCAGCCGTAGCCATATCGTCTATCAGTCTGAGAAGGTTATTATAGAAACGGGAATGAAGTGTACGTATGTGTTGGTCGATAATTGGTTGTTATTTTCAGTGAGAAGGATTAATAATGGCTAAGGAATAATGTTATTGACAAATTTTCAAAACGAAAAGTCCCTAAATAAAAGACTGTTCAACGAGCGCGAAGATGAAAAGAGGCTCAGTTTATTAGAAGGCTTAACTTGAGGCAATTATTACAGCTATATAATTTGGTATAGTACCCAAGGGATACAGCTCTGATGAAAGGGGGTTGAGGCTAGGGGCAATTGCTAACTGACCACGGCATAAAGCCAACATCATGCACATTCTCTAGTCACTCATTCATCTGGCAAATTCATTTGCTATCTATTTGTTCCTGTTAAGTCAGCATAAGGATATTTTGTAAAAATTTATTCTCCAAAATTAGTCTTTCAACACGCAATACTTTTATAAAAGTATCTCACTTTTAACTTCCTCAATATTCAGTTTTAAATAAATTGATATGATTTCACTCTATTGTAAAAGTTCTACCAAAAGTTCTACTTAAGTAAGAATTCTACCATGCAGCCAGAACTGAGGACCAGAAGTCGATTATCCGATTTTATCTGAGACTGCTTTAGATATTTCATGACAATTAAGAATAAAGAGCCTATGCATTTGACTATCGCAAAACTATGACATCTTTCACGACAATCAAATATTTTAATTGAGCTGGTATGCCCTGCCCCACAATTCCCAGCATATCTTGCACTATCAGACTCCACAATTTCCAGCATATCTTGCACTATCAGACTTCAAGATTTCTATATATCAAGAGATATATATTTCAAGATCTATAGAATTTACTAACAGGAAAAAACGTTTCCCAGTTGTCTGCACAATGACAGTGGAGCGTTAATGGTTCGAGATGAAAAAAATAAATGAATAAAATAAGCTTGAGCAGCAGATCTGCAGAACACCAACTCAATTCACATACAAATTTTCAATCCTGTAACTCAATTAGGAAGGGCTGTAGAATTGCGCAATATCTTAAAAACTACGAAAAACCGTTGAGGGTAGGAGAAAATAATTAAGGGGCCTTTTATTCTCTGACACTAACTCAACAACTCAAAGAACTCTGGGACTTCTCTAACACTACCTCAATTCACTTACAAATTTAGAAATAACCATCTCAACAATCCTCAAACCATTTTCGATACGTTTTAGTTCGTTATTTTTATTTCTAGAATATTTTAATATTTTCTAGAATTTTGATATGAAATGAATGTTCAAAAACTTCAGATATTTTCATATTTATATCCATTTCAAATTTATAGTTTTAAATTTATTTATTAATTCTTGTGAATAAAGAGTCACGAGAATAATTATTCTTTAAGAGTTTGATGAATAAAAATGAAATGAGATAATTAGTGAGTGATGATTAACTTTTCACACCCTGTTACTAATCAGATAAGTATAAGTCTAAGAATCAATATGGCTTTATCCTTATTACCTTATTTCATTACTAATGTAATGTTTACGATGATTGCTTCTTCAATGAATAACTGAAAGTGGAGTAAATTAACAATTAAATTGGACTGACAAAAAAAAAGTTTGAAAACATTTACAATCGGTAGATTTTCATATTGAAAAGAAAGAAAAAAAAAAACCAATGAACTCACAATAGGAGCTCATCAAGTTTCTTTTTTACTACCGGAAAATTCCGAAGTATATTTAAGTTCTCCCTTATTTATGCAGTCTTTTTATTAGCTTTTGATATTTAACAGGAGATAAGAATATGAAATTTCACGGAATAATAAGCCGAAGAAAGGTTTGATATTTATTATTTATTTATATTCTGACGAATCGATTGAACATCGTTCGGTTTTTTATGATTCCCTCTTCAAAATTCGACTCGCACCGTTAACCTTTAGCCCAGGAGGAAACCTTTCCAAGGATGAACTGCTCCCAAGGGGAAACCGCTCAACACAATTAGCAGTGCAACTTTTAGCCACATTCAATCTAGTTTTCTCGGAACACTCTACGTAGTCAATTTACTTGGTATCTATAAATATAAATATTCTCGACACTCGGGGCTTTTAATATGTTTCGCGATAGTAACTAATGTGAACCGAAATTTATATATGTATAAGACAAAATAAAAAATAACTGTGCCACTAAAACCTATGATTCATTACAAATTGAGATTGAGATAGTTCAATAGGTGATCCCACTGTATACCATAGCTGACCGAAATCCGGTAATTTAAGAAAAACTAGTGCCGCTGTTTTTTCGACTCTAAAAGCGAAATATTTTTAGATGGGTTTAACTCTGACGCCTAATAAGATTAAATGAATTTTTAAAATAACAATTCCTCTCTGGTTTGGCGCCGTCGATTACAAATGCAGATGCGAGTTTTAATCTCAGGGGACTTTTTTATAACGGACACCCCTTGTCATCTGCAGAGTAAAATAAAGTCAGTCTCAAGAGGATCACTAAGCTTCAACCGATAAACTTGATATAAATTCCTTCTTTATTTACCATATTGGAACACTTGACAGTAAAAAAAATTGAAAAAAAAGAAGAAAAATAAATCTGTTTTGCTTATTTTGAATGAAAATTTAGGTCTATTAAAATACTTTGATTACGCAATCCTGTAGCTAAACACATTGAGAAGAAGGAATTGATGGCCAAAGATATTGAAACAATATTAAACTGAATAGGCTGTTTGTGCCGAGAGATTTGGTGATTTTGATGGAACTAGTCGCGCGGAAAAGACACCCCTTGCCAAGGAGAAAACACCCTTCAACCTCTCCTAGATCCTCAACCCGCACCTAGTTTCTGCAGATAAACACTTTCAATTCCGACAACAAAAATTGAAAGAACATAAAATGGTAAAATGTCGAGTTAAATCACAGGAGAAGCCAATTTTTCGGATTATAGTAAAAAATATTTATAGTAAAAGTTAAATATTTAATTATATATATAGTAAAAGTATTTTGGTATATTATTATACCAATAAAAGTCTAAAACAAAATGTTATGCTATTTAATAAACAAAACAATCTTTATATGGTTAGATTTAAACTTTTTCTGTACCGTATTGTTATAGTTAGGGAACTTAATCATAACCAGTGTCTCCCAAAATAAAGCATTGTCTGAACCTACCAGTCTATGTCGTAAGATTTGTACTGTGAAAGTTTTTACAGTATCTATCCTTTTTATAGTTACGTAGTCTTTCATAGCCTAAAGTGCCAAATCCATGTTTTCACTATACTTATTTAAGATAAACAGAATATCTGATGTGGAAAACACATGACTTCCTTGTATGCCCATTAAATTATAAAACGGTGGCTCAAAAAATGATCCTGAATTTGGTAACTACTTTCCGAACATTGCAATAAAAAAGACATTCGACGTCGCGATATCTATCTATTGTCACACACACAAGTTCTGGAGGTCTCATTCCGTTATTAGAAGTCGTTTTCTTTCAATAATTAACAAGCTCCCAAGATATTTCTTCGTGTTCTGTGATATTAGAATTTCCAATATCACTAGATAAAGCATTGGAAATTGACATTTTAAGCGGAAGAACCTTTTAGCTTATATCTTGTTCTCCTGCTGCAGATTTTTTCAGCTCACAAATAAGGAGGAAAACAAGTATTTCACACTCAATTTTAACACTTAAAACAAGTAATAAAATTGTTTAAATGGAATGGAAAAAAATCACGTTTATAACCTTTATTACCGAACTATATGATTTGTGTATTTAATGTTTATATAATTTTTTATGACCTTCATGTAAAGTACCCTTTTCGGCTAACCAATTTTAACCAAAATATAGTAAATACATTCACATCAATATAAAAGTCCTGTTTACCAAATTTGAGATGTTTTACATTATATTTTAATATAATTTTTGATGAAAGTCTAATATGACCTTCAAGCAAAGTATCACTTCCGGTTTCCCAATTTAGACCATAATCTAGTACGTTGTTTTAATAAATATATAAGTAATAAATACTAGATTTGAGAAGTTTTTCGTTAAATTTTAATATAATTTTTTATAAAAATCAATTATGACCTTGAAGTACCACTTCCGGTGATCATGCAGTGACCAAAAAGGAAGGTTCACAACTAGATTTTACAACAATCCTAAATAAAAAATTTCAACTTTCTAAGGCTAACCGTTTTTGAGTTATGCGAACTACTGCATATAAGAACGTAGGTACAGACCTCACGACGACACTAGTCAAAATGGATTCAGGGATGGTCAAAATGGATTCAGGGATGGTCAAAATGGATATTTTCGTTGAAACATGAAAACCGAAAATTACACTATTGTAATTGTAATACCGATTACACTATTGTAATACCGATTACAATACTTCCTTTACTTCATACAAGGAAATAAAAAACCACGACACCTGAAACTATTTAGTTACAACCACATTAATAACAAGTTATCGTTTAATGTATGTCAATTGGTCATATTAAAAATAATTTGTGACTAGTTGCTTACTAACATTACCAATTAATTTATTTCGGATAATTTAGTGTGCGATATCTTGGATTTCTACGGTCGAAAAAAAAAATGTATTAGACTTCATAACGTGTGGAGAATGCTCCTGAGTAATATAATTATATCAATCAGGACCTTAATAATAGTTCATAATATATTCAAGATATGTACGAAATGAACTGAAATTAAGATTGCATCAGGATTAGAGAGAGATAAAAAAAGTAGCTCGTGAAGATTGTTGATATTGTATTAATTCGTAAAAATTAATGCTAATTGTTCAAGCCTAGTTTTTTATCAATCGGACCTGCATTTATAAGCTCTGAGATACTTCTATCGCTTAGAGAAATAAATATAATAATATTTGAGTCTATGACTCTATGATCAAAACATAACAGAATAGAGTTTTATTTTTCTCCGGCTATGTTCTAAAAAATATAAATATGAAGAAGAAAATAATTGGTAATTATAGCAACCAAGAGGGGAAATCAAGAGGAGGTCTGTAGAAAAACATCAGTCCGATAATAAACTCCGGGGATATTAAATTTTCTATTGATTGCGAAAATAATATCCACTCTCCTTGGTAACCTAAATAGAAGAGAGTGTAGAATCTTCTGTTAATTTCACGAGCACTGAGAGAGGAGGAATTCAGAAATATAAAGAAGACCAATCTAGCGAAGAAGACATCAGTAGATCTCCAACTCAATACACGGCCCTTGATAACAAAAAAAGTCGACTCAAAAAGATGACTTCCCTCGGGACTGAAGACTATCCTTCCCCCTCCCCTCTCATCCGCTCGGCACTGCCTGGAGTCGAATGTAGCTTCAATATCCTACGATGCTTTTCTTAATCCGAACCTACCTTCGTAAAATTTCAATTACTGAATATTATCTCGAATTAACAACGTAGTTAAAATCATCAATTAAATATTGTATATAAAAAAACAAACATTTGATGTATGGAGCTAGGTAGCAATGAGTTCCAATTTTAAACAAAGTGATTCAAATCTTGGATTTGCATAAAAAGTTTTTCATATTATAAATTAGTGGGCTTTGTCAAAGAGGGAATCGTAGTTTGAAATGATGCAGAAAGCGTCTATCATTATCATTCATTTACAGTATTTTTTTTATTTGGTTCGATAGATAATAGGTGAAGTGAATAAAACTGAGCACATGCTCATTCCTCAAAAAACTGAGCAGATGCTCTGGTTAGATGTGAATAAAGAGAAGTTACACAATGAAATACTCGCACTAAGTGTTTAAATTTTTTAATGTTCTAATTTTTTTAATGTTTCCTTCAATTCATGAGTCCAATATTACTATCTTGGGTTGAAAAAATGAATATGACAATGAAAAAATTTTATTGGCTCTAGTTTCTATTATAAACCTAGAATGGGTCGAAATATTTAATTTCAACAAATTTAGGCAAAATTACGAATTTCATATCATCAGCTAACAACATTGTAAGTCCATTTGTGAACAGTTACTCAGTAAAAAGCCGATCTACTCTTTCGTAGATTCATCATTTTACTGAATGCCTGCTCACATATTGGAGCATTTTCACGTTTTATTCACTTAGAAAGGTGAGCAGGTACCCCGAATCAAGCATTTGGAGCACGTGCTCTATTCACTTAGCAAGTATTCCATTATGTAACGCCTCTTAATTTACATCTAACCGGAGCACCTGCTCAGTTTTTCGAGCATAGATTACCATACATTTTATTGTAAATTATGCATAGGATCACAAGGAAGGTAATTAAATACCCTACAAATAAAAAAAAAAAATCATCGAAATCGAACCAGGATTAGCAAAGATATAGCCCATGGCACTTACCGGAAGAGGCAGTTAAAATTATCGATTTACACCAAAGTGAAACTACGTTTTTAAGGTATCTATATATCTGGGATGTTACAGCAACTATTTCGCTAAAATCTACTTTTCGGAAGTACCACTTTATATTACACTTTTTTACAGTTTTCTCGAAAATGGCTCTTACGATTTTGATCAAACTCGTTATTCCAATGTACAATTAAATGAAAAAAAAAAACTGAGTAGGTGTTCCGGTTAGAATTAAGAGAAGTTACACAATGGAATACATTCTTAGTGAATGGAGCACTTGCTATCCAAATGTTAGTACCTGCTCACCTTTCTAAGTGAAATAAAACGTGAGAATGCTCCAATGTGTGAGGAGGTACTCAGTAAAATGCTGAGTCTACGAAAGAGTAGATAAAGTAAACTTCTCTTAATTTATATTTAACCGGAGCACCTGCTCAGTTTTTTGAGAAATGAGCACGCGCTCAGTTTTATTCAATTCACTTATTTTCTGCCTCGAATCCAACTTAAGCCCATGACATTATTCAGGGAATAATCCACGAACCTAGCTTTCAGATTAAGACTTATTAGTATGAATTAAAAAGAGTGCCAGTATGTTTTGGAAGAAACAAAAGAGCCGTAAAGTAGTTTTGAAAATATGGGTGAGGGACAGCATTGTTTTAGATGGTTGGTGGGCCCAGTGTGGTTTTGAGGTCTGAATAGCGGTATCTCTTTAAGCACCGAGATAGCAGGAGATGATTTCTGCCAGATAAAGGATCGTGTCGAGTTTTTGCCAAAAAGCTGTTCGCAATCAAACAGTTTACAATTGTTTACCGATGCAACTATAAATTGAATCGATATCAATTATAAAATTTCAGACTGCTCTTCTATTCAAATTACTAGTAAACGAACTAATGAAGTCTGCAGTGGCCACATGCAGTTAATTATAGGGTCTTAAATAACTCCGGATTTAAGAGTGATTAAAATAAAAATTAATAAATTTTAGTTTGAATAAAAATAAGTAATATAAATAATGAAGTGTTAGGATAGATTTATTCAATCATGAATCAAGATTAGATTCTCGTAGAAAGGAAAACATAAACCTTATATCTTGAAGGGGGACACGCTATTATTGGGAAGAGTCAAAATTTCGTCTATTTATGAATGAGCAAACAAAGATAATATATTTTAAACTATTCAGTGGATATAGTTAAATGGTCACAAGTATGCCACAGACCATCAAAAAATACTCAAGCAGGAGCGTAGCCAGGATTTCGTTTCGGGGGATCCATCCAAGGGTCTACTACTTTAAAGAAACCCACACCAACCGTGGATGTAAGTAAGATTCTCTCTCTCTCTCTCTCTCTCTCTCTCTCTCTCTCTCTCTCTGTAATATTTGCTATGCCTAGGTATATTATTTATAAAATAAAATTCAAATTGCTTTATACAATCTTTGTTTACAAATAAGAATAAGTAACAGTAATTTGTAATTTCGGAGAGGGGAGAAGTCCAACCTCCCCGGACCCTCCCTCTTGCTATACCACTGTATTCAAGTCACTTTCTGAAAGCAAAATGAAGAGATGAGAGAATGGAACAAAGGAGGCAACATGCTTTCTGCTTCCTACCTGTGTTATCTGCTCACCTCTCAGCCTGAAATGTCTCTAAGTGAGAATTTATTGGCAGGCATTACAAAAACGGGATAGAGAGTGACCGAAAACCGCGAGACAGGGGGCATGGTGATTGGTGTGTTCCATCCAAAATTCAAATTATATTTTATGCCAATACTAGAAAAAATGCTGACATAAATGGTAAGAATTTTTTTATGTAAATTCAAAAGAAACTGGTGCCATTGACTTGTAAAGTCAAAGCCTTAGCTTTTTGACAATGCTAGGAAGTGACAAAATTGTCATTATATACTTTATTACTAAATAGCCATTGATTATTGGGCCTCAAACTGAGAAGAAATTTTGTCCTCGAGGAGGATAACAACAGAAAATATGACCATCCTCATTCCGAAGGTTGATCATTTTTAAAAAGCTCTGTGACTGAAATGGCATCGAAATTGGAGAATGACCCGTAATTCAGAAAGTATAAATTTTATGGCAAATTATGTATAGGATCATATGAAAGGTAATTGGGTAGTGACGGTGCAGTACTATAGGGCTCCTTTCATGGAGTTATAGCTCTGTCTCTTGACAAGAAGAAAGAGTATTATCATACTTTCTCCTCAAGAATGCTTCTTGAAATTTTATTAACATTGTTGAATAATAACCCTATATATTTATAAAACTTCAAACATTCTCTTGGCTAATCAGCTCAGCCTGCTGCAGAACGTGACCAATTAAAAAAAAAAAGAAGTATTTTTTTTCTGCAAGGGTATTTTCATTTTAAAATTATCCAACTCAATAATTGGTCTGGAAGGTACAGTTTTTAATGATTAGTTTTATATGCTGAAGAAAGTATTGAACTATTGTTGACTTAAGCAACAATGGAGATGGGATCCATGGCATTTGACAGAGACCATACGAAGCAGTTGGTTATTGGAGGGAGCTCCTCCCTATATCGAATTAGGCAGGGTTTCGGTTCGGCTAACCTTATTAACCGCTTCGCTCTCAGGGGACACTTTTCAACCTCCTCCAAATTTATTGGAAAAAGTTTGTTTTACTCCATAGTATGACAAGCTACCAATGCGCTACCATTTACGTTAAAATTATCTTATCCAACTTACGAACTAAATTAGTCATTTAAATTCGTAATAGAGCTATAAAATATAACTAAAAGAAATCACTTAAGGAATAAAAAAAAATCATTAAAATAATTTAAAATCTAGTAATTAAAATTTTATTATTTTTAACTAAATAATTTATGAACAAAAGCAGATATCAGATTTTATTGAGGATGGCATTTGTTTATTTGATTAGCATTTTAATGTTCAGAATAAAACGACCTGCATCTTTAAATAAATACTTTATTGTATTACATATATAAAATCAACATTTTTTTTTTCATTATAGTTAAAAAAGTTAAAGAAAAACTTTTCAAAATATATTGATATAAATAAGATTATAATTTTAATTATTGAGGGTATTTGAATGAAAATAATGTATAAATAAGAAATATCTTCGAAAATGTAATAAAATATTTTCAAGGCAGTTATAAAACATAAAATACAAAAGTGAAGAAGGTTATATAGAAGAACTAAATAAACGCCTGTGTCCCAAAAAAATTTCGTTCAAAGGATCGAATTTGGTGCTAACTATAATTTAATTTAAGGTTAGAAGCGAGGAAAAAATGTTTAAAAATATTCACCCTCTCCCTCCCTCCCCGCTAACTTACTCCATTTTCCCGACACTAAAATTATGGCATCTCTAGCATGTTAAAAGTATTAAATGACATTGGACTGACGTCAAAATAATTTATTTAAAATTAAATTAAGTATAAATAATTTTATCTCTCATATACTGATTAAATCATTCCCTTTTTAATTATTTACGTATCATTTTAGATAATTATTTGTTTTTAAATTAGGAAGATATTCAATTCCTAATTTAATATAACTCAAATGTTTTTTAAATTTATGTGATAGCCTTTATTATTAACTAACCTAATTTTTATAATAATCATCTACTGAAAATTTATAAATTACCACTTTTAATATTATTTTACCCAAAGTAGTTTTAACAGTAAAAAAACAACATAAAATTGCTATCACGAGATTCATCACTTTAGAATATTTTTTTTTATTACAATAGAAATGACGAAGATAAAACGAGGGAACTTTAACAGTTTTTTTTAAATTAATTTTGTTTTCTACATTCAGGATCTTATAGACTTTAATAAACCGTGATACAGTTTAGAAAACGTAACTTTTTAATTAAGATAGAAGAGTAAAAACTCAAAAGAGACATAAAATAATTGTTAGGATATAAATATGTTAGGAAACGCAAACCATATCCTTTAAAGTACAGGTAAAGAATTCAGGCCATCCTTAGAAAAGAAGAAAAAAATATCACAATAATGCAGAAAAAATGCAGCACATCGCACATCAACAGTCAAAAAGACACATCAATAATAGGCAGTACTTCACTGCAAGACCTTATATGCACATATTGAATGAAAGGTTTAGAAACCCCGAGAAGAAAACATTTAGGATTGTTTTCCAAAGAATTACAGGAACATGCGAAATTTCGTGGAATAGTTAGACCCAGACGAGTTAGGTTAAATTCAAGGCACTAAGTTAAATCTTGACTCAGAAATCTATTTTTTTTAAAACAAGATTAATAGAACATTTTTAATGTTATATATCTTTTCTACACAAACCTATTTTATTGAAAAAATAATTGTTAGAAAACAAAAATTATTTTGAGAATAAAAAGATCTAAATCTAGGATCCTCTAATATCAAAAGCCATAATTTAAACCATATATTTAACCATAAATATATTTATGGTTTTGAAGTTATATTTAAATGAATTTTAATAAGCCATGATATTTTCATTAAAAAATGTATTATAGTTTGGTATATAACACTCTTTCTTTTCATTGCGGAGTCTAAAAAATAAAAAGCTACACAAGCACCCTCATATTTATCCCGTTGCGTTGATGTACAATTTGAAAACAGTCGTTAAAAGTGATTAGAATATTTATCACAAATTATTTTGTTTTGTGAACCATTATTTATTATTACACAATGAAAAAGCAAATTTTTACATTTAAGTATATGAATGAAACATGTATTCTTTTAATGTAATCTAATATTAGCATGTTGAGAGTATTGTTAAAAAAAAAAATTAAACGAAACTAATTATTTACGTCAGGAAAAAAAAATACCAAATTTCACCCCTAATAACCTTCTTATATTCTATTCGCACCTATAAATTATAATACAATCAGGGAATGTGATTTTACAATTACAATAATAATTGACATGATAAGGCATGAGGGAGCCCAGCACCCAGCAACACACTTTAAAAGCTAACACCGCACCCGAATCCTCGTGATATAGGCTAACCTGCAATACTTTCCTGTGATGCAGGACGGTTAAATTTACCCCTGGATTGACATACCGGCTTCAGTAACTGATCTTTTACGATTAATAAAACTTTTCTAGTTTCTTTATAATAATAGGTGTAATGAAATCAAAATTATAAATGATATAACAAATACAAATTAAATGTATTACAAAATTTAGAGGATTTGCACTGGGTAGCAAATAAACTATTAGTTATTTGAACTTATTGGATCACGTTTAAATAATTTGATTCAATATTTAAGTCAATAATTATTGGTGACACCTCATGGGCTCTGCATTTAGATATTTAAACAGGAAAGGAAGTGACCTACCAGCGAGGATTAATTAAATTGGGATGAAGAAGGAAATTCCATCAGTGGTAGGTAAGGTGATTATCCAGTCGCTGATATTGGAATGTTTTTTCAGCAGCCGATAATCGAGAGGATTCCTCAGAAGTCAAATAAATCTTGGAATCCCGTGCTTTACTTTTCTCACAAACACTCACTTTTCAATATAATGCAAATTATTACCGTTTGATTACATCAGATCTAAGTAAAATACTAATTTAATCAAAATTTACAATATAAATAATATATATATATATATATATATATATATATATATATATAGAGAGAGAGAGAGAGAGAGAGAGAGAGAGAGAGTGAGAGAGAGAGAGATTGAAAATCTACAAGTAGTTCATTACCACGTACAGTTCCTTGGTTAACGATGATGAGAAGGTGAAGTGCTGGAAAAACTAAAAGTTGAATTTTAATCAAACTGGAATAAATATTATATTATAATATTCCATTGTAAAGATGAAAAAACAAAACGTCTTTCGTTGGAAAAATAAATTTAAGTTGAATAAAGCAATATTTGCAAGTTCCTTTGCTTCAGAAGTTAACGGCGTTATTAGTTAGGACGTCACTTCGCGGAAGATTACATCCCTTTAATAAATTATTCATGTAGCTGGGGTTTATTGTAGTTTAACTTGAGAGTTTAGAGCGTTTGCCTAGTTAATGTTTAAATATCCCAGCGCGACACAATTTGGTTGACTTGTATGAGTTTTCGACATAATTCTACAGTTAAGATTCAACTAGGAGTAGGTATGAATAGGCTACGGAGTCTGTTCTAAAGTTGCGCTATATTTGTGTTTTTTATAAGTTACGAGTTATATAGATTTCAGTTATTACATGTTACATTATAAGTTGGTATCAATTATTTTTGGGTTACATCTTATTTTCAGACGAAGAAAATGTTTAACGAGAAACACATGCTATACACTGGGAGGGGTGAAGTCGAAGCAGCCCCCCATATACAAGTTGAATAGAGCAAACCGTATGTGCTGACGGTTGGAGATAAAATACAACAGACCCCAACCCAATGTGTGTCGAGTCAGCGACAATTTCGAAGGCGACTGGGCGATATTTGATGTAAGATCGGGTGACGAAACCCTCTCCAACCTCACTGGACCAATTTCCTCCATCGCTACTTCATTTTATTAGTTTATATTTCAACTTTTTTACTATTAAGTATTAATAGTTTATATACAATTTGTCATAAGAGATTGATCATTGTTGCAGGCAGTTTTCACCAATTTTTAGATTATTAGCTGAATTAGTACAAAATTCCATTAGTACGATGGGATACAACTGTTAACGATTTCGTGCAACGGTTATTGCTGTATCATTAAATAATAATATAAAACGATTTCAATTTCAAACCGGTCGGCTTTAAATAAAAGGGTTGTTATCCTATATTTGATTTTCTTAAACTTATCCTCTTTTCCTTTTTCTTATACTTATATACAAACTTATATGCACACTAAAAAACATACATAAGTATATATGAATAACATATAAGCATACTGGTGTTGTTAAAACACATAACATTCTTTAGGCCCAGTAAATGTCTCAATTTTTTGTAAACTTCTCTGAAAAACAATTACCGATTCTAACTTTATTGAATGTTTCGGTCATGCACATGCCTACTAGATTTACCAATTTCTTCGATATTCTCTGCTCAACCAAAATAATATACAGCCTCTGGCGGTCAATGGAACGATAAGCTTTTTTGAAATCGACATAAAGCTGATGAACTACACCGTCGTATTCTAATTTTTTTCTAATATTTGCCGTAAGGAAAACATTTGATCGATAGTTAACCGGTTCGGTCTAAAACCACATTGGTAGTCTCCAATAATTTCCTCGGCATGTTCCATGATTCGACTAGTTAGGATTAACGAGAATATTTTAAAACACCGGGAGGAGTGATATTCCGCAATAGTTATCACTAAAGACCGGATTTGTGAGCAAATGTATATTTTTTGTGGTAAGTTTTTAAACCAAAATTATGGAATATCTATAAGAACCAATACATATACTAAATTTTATATTGCATATTTTCGTAAATTTGAAGGGTTATTGCATATATTTAAGTATTTGGCCAAAATCATTGTTAAAATTTTTCTCTCGATTAAAACAGAATATGAAAAGTAAACTATTTTCTTATACAGGTTCAATGCGGGATAATTGTTTTATTTATTATTGAATGTATCAATTATAAATGCATAAACACGATCTGTTATGAATACAAATAATATACGATCATAATTGTAGCAAAATAAAACGCACAGTTGCGTATTAATATTGTTGCATTTAATAACGAACAAAAACTAAATATGTACGGTTGGGTATTCCGAGAAAATAACGTTTAGCATCGTAATTGTATTGACTTGTCCATAGCTCTTACTTCCGAGTACTTCCTTAAACAATATAAAACATCTCTTCCCCTTCTTATTCGAAACTTCTTATTCTATTTTGTCAGTAAGTGTTTCTGTTTTGTATAAATCAAACTTTCTTGCATAAATCAAAATGCTCAAAGCAGGATCATTTAGTTCCAAGTTAGATAATTGGATTAGCCCTTAATTCAACAAGGAGAGTTTTTTCTAAGGACGGAAAAACCGTTTGTTGCAATTTGTGTAATAAAAATATGGCTTGTGAAAGAAAATTTCAGATAAACCAGCACGTAAAGGCAGATAGGTACTTGTTTTTACTATTAGAATTTTATACTCCAATTTGAGACCGGAATGTAACAATTGTTTTTTGTAGCATTGCATGTGAAGGCTTCCGGGAATTTTCCTACAGCTGGAGACCATTCTTAGCAACTTATTCCGAACCTTTTTCAATCAAAAGATACATTCAATGAAGAGCCTTGTTTTGGATTGGTTGCATCAGGAATTCCATGATTCAATCTCACAAAATCTCCTTTCAAAAACAGTTTTGCCGAAATATATCAATAAAGACATTCCAGAATATACTATCACCAGTATGCAAATTAAAGAAAAAATGTTATAATGTTAATTTAATTGTTGATGAAACCAACGATCCCCGTGGTTTCTATATAGCTAATTTATTAATCGGTGTTTTAAGTGAAAATATTAAAAGTCCATTTTTAATATCGTGCAAACGACTTCCAAAAACAAATCATGAAACTGTTAGCCGTTTCATTAACGAACGATAGTTTAAAAATTATATCTTACGATATATAATTTAATGATAAAGTTTTTTGTTTTTTAACTGATTCAGCCTCATACATGGTTAAGGCAGGGCAGTTTTAAAAAGTTTTTTTCCCCAAGTTAATTCACGTTACGTGTGCAGCTCAAGCCTGCAACCGACTGGATGAAAAAGTTAGAAAATCATTTACCGATATAAATAAATTAGTTAACAGTGGAAAAAAAATGTTTCTTATAGCTCCAGCTAGCATGGGTGTACGCAGTTGGGCCAAGAGAAACCGTGTCCTCCCCTCTAAACATTATTAAAACATAAGAAATATTAAAATGCAAGAGAAAAAAATAAATTCAAGTTTAAGATAAAAATGTGGGGTTATAGACTATTTTTACTTACAAGCACGAAATTAATTTTGAATTTAATTAATCTATGAACTTGTGTAAAAATTTAGTTGATTTACATTCATCTGCCGCAGTAACTTCTACGTAATTGGCAATCATGTGACTAAGTATCTATGATCTTTGTCTATGATGTGATGTATAGGAGACGAGACTGCAACAACGATGAAAGATATCATACTACTTTGCTAATAGCTTCGCACATTTTGGATCTTTCTAGGTGTTTGATGTAGATAGTTCTAGGTAGAACCCTCTTCAAAGTAAAGAGGGTAGAAGCGGGAAGCCATAGAAGGCAGACGGCATCAACTACGCTCACTTCTGTAGGCTACAGGCTATGTTTTAGTCCAATCAATATGGACATTAAAAAGGGCTCAACCCAGCAAAAGGTCAAGTAGTTCTATTTTTCTTTCCCCAACAGAGGATGCAGTACACCACCATGTTTACAGAACTTACCACCAAGTTCAAAAGTGGTTGGGAGTTGCGAAAAATCCTTATCCTTGCTTTAGTTTTTAGTTGATCGATATTATCGAGTTTTAAGATCTTGCGATGCCTTTTGAAAACTTCGAGTCATTGTGGAAGCCTTAGCTTCAACTACAACAGACCAGTTGCATCATTTGTATGTTATATGACATTTTCATCCCGGCAGTCGCGATATTCTCAGGGACCCAAACAGCTCTCACAGGAACTTCTACATCATTAGCTAACATGTGTTGACATCTTTTATTATTCTTTCTCTTCCTCCTTTGTGCCTCTCAGCGTGGAAGTGTCTCCATCCATGCATCCCAGGTCCTGCGGTCCCTTGGTTGGGTCTTCATGTCCTTTAATTGCATGTCTGTTTTCTTCCCTATGTAGTCCATCCATGATAATCTAGGTATTCTCCTTGAGATGTTCCTGTGGGTCTTGCTTCCTTGAATTTTCTATGGTCACGGTCATCATTCATCCGACATAAATACCCAAACCATCTTCATTGTCTCTTTTCTAGGGAATCTTTTCGTGCCTGATCCGATCTCTGCGAGTTCAGCCAACCACTCTACCGAGGTATTTCATTTCACCAGTTTTAGCTCTGCTTATGTGATTGTCTAAAAGGATCCAGATTTCATTCCCATACATAAGGGTAGGTAAGTATATAGCTTTAAAAACATGCATAGCTTCTCTACCTCCCTGTAGAGATTGCACAGGCTTTATTATACATCATTGTATAATGATGTCTTTTTAATTCTGTTGGAAATCTCCCGCTCGACCTTCTCGTTCCTGCTAATTACTGTATCTACATAAGCGTAATCCTCCATCATTTACAGCATCTCTTACCTACAACGAATTTCAACCTTCTCTTGATCGTTCGATATTCGATATGCATTACGTTACTCTTTCCAAGGTTTATTACCATACCTTTTCTCTCCAGCTAAGCCTCCCTTACAATCACTGCTTGCTGCAGATTTTCTGATATGAGAACGATGTCGTCAACAAAGACCATCACTTGTGTCAAAATCGTCTTTATATTCCACTTTCCTACGATTGGTCGCGCTACCCATCGCTTACATATCTTCAAAATTTCATCTATATCTGTAATAAACAGTAGAGGGCTCAAGCTATCCCCTTGTTTAACACCATTTCTCATGGCAAACATATCAGACTCTCATCCATTTATTCTAACTATGCTCCTAGAATCCTGGTACATGGACTTTATAGCCTCGATCAATCCTAGTGGAATATTTTTGTCCATAAGAGCTTTCCACAGTTCCAGAGACGGTATCAAATGCTGCCTTTATGTCCAAAAATGTCAGATATATACTTCTACTCCGTTCCCAAGTCTTGTTCCTTGGAAATCCCAAGATTTCCTTAGAAAATCTTTGCGGTCCTGGATATGACGTTGAGGCCTGAAAGCAGATTTCCTCCACCATTCCTCTAATTTTTTTTCCAATATCGATGTATATATCTTATGATACAACCTGTGAGAGGCAAGTAGGCCTGTAATTTCCATATTCGCTTGTATTTCCTCTCTTATATATTGGGACAACTACCTTGTATTTCGTCTCCTCCGGAATAGTACGATGCCATCCCTACCGGCTGCCTTACCATTCTAGTTTTTTGACGGCACTTTCTACCTTCTCCTCCCAGGATTATTAGAAGAGAGTGTTTGGTGGCAAATTTCTGCACCTCTAATTACTTTTACGTATGTAAACAGTCTCCTGATCCTTCAAATGTAAATAATGTAGTCGATTGTACTATTTACATTTCTTTCTTCCACAGAGAGCTTTATTTTGTGGATTTTCTTGTGTAGATGGAAGGAATTTCCATTGGAGCAGGCCATGATCAACACAAAAATCTATTAGCCTTTGCCTATTTCTATTTCTAATGTGCTCAACTCCATGATGCTCCATGGTTCCGTGTGCGAATGTGTAGTCCCATCTAGTTCTGACATTGGAGTCTGCCATTAAAATTATGTCTCTATTTCCGTTTTGCCCTTTGGTGATTTCTCATTCCCGGTCTGTATAGAATTGCTCCGCTATCATAGATAAGATATCGGCATCCTTTGTTGGTGCGTAGATCTGAATCAGAGTTACCTTTCCTATTGATAATTCTATTTTTGCTATTATTATTCTGGTAGACATCGGTTCCCAGTCTTCGACTTTGGAAAATAGGCTTTCCTTCATAATAATTCCCGCTCAATCTTTTGCGCTCAATCCTGCAGTAACTGCGGAATAGATGAGCACATGTTTATCCAGAGGTATTTCTTCGTGCCCTTCCTTCCTCACTTCACAAATACCCACGAGAGCTATAGGATTTCATCTCCTCCAATATCTCTGTCTCTTTTCCATTTAATTTCTTGATATTCCAAATATCAATTCTAGCGCCATCTCATAACCAATTCTTCCATCTATATTCGAAATAAGTTTGTTTGCTTTGAATCGATTATACACTACTATGGGCAATTGGCCCAGTAGTAGAAGTCCCGTTTCCTCGGGACAGCTGGGACGTTTTATACCTCATCCAAAGGGTATTCCCAGGAAAGGTGCTCCAGAGGTGTGAACTGTATATGACTGTGTGTTAGTGTAAGTGTACTGTTCTTATATGGTTGTGCTGTGTATTGAACTCGGGGAACCGGGGGAGTGCTGAGTTCACGATGATTAAAAACTTAGCATGACATAGTGAAATTAAAACGAGTTGAATTCTGATCCAGAAAGCACCAAAACATCCGAATTCACATCAGATTTTCAAAACGTTTCTTGTAAAGGGATATTATATTATAACAAGCTATACTCTGCTTCTGAAAGTTTAAAAACCTTCACGATTTGCTTCCGATTATGAAAAATATTCTGTGCTGAATTCTGCACCAAAAATCCTCAAACTACACAAATTTTCATCCGATTTAAATCAAAAATTCTTGAAAATTAAAAAAAATTCTTGAAAGGGTCGGCATAGCTAAATATTATGCTCTAGAAATCTTCAAATCTTTGCCCGCTTTTCACAAATATTCTTAGAAAGAGCGAAATTATAACCAGCCAAATTCTGCTTCAAAAAGCCAAAATTATCATGCGATTTTTAACATCTTTCTTCAAACGGGTGAAATTATATAGAGCTGAATTCAACTCCAGAAATCCTCAAAACTCGAATTCTCGTCCGATTTAAAATGTTTTCTTGACACCGGTAGAATTCCACTCTAAAAAGCCGCAACACACTGCAATTTGCGTCCGATACTCAACAATTTTCTTGAATAAAGGCGAAACACGCAAATTACTTGTATTTCAGATATGTCAGATATATTTTTCTATGACCGCCCCTCCCCTCCCCTAAAGAAATTCCTGCGTATGCCCTTGCCAGCTACGTTAGATAAGTACAAAGACATATTTTCGGGGAAATCATTACCGCCACTTCCTCGTAATAACGAGATGAGGGACCTGGCTGGAATCGGCAATATTCTATGCTGAAAATTACACAGAATTCATTAAAGTTATTAATGAAATTAAAATAAATGACGATACTCAAAGTATTCAAAAGATTTCAACCATTATTGAGAAAAGCTACGTAATTAATGATTTAGCTTATATAAAAACAAATTTAAGCTTTTTAATAAATATTATTAAGAGGTTAGAAAAAAAAGCTTTGTCTTTAAATGAGTGATGCGAAATTATAGACGAATTATAGGCAAATGACAATGGTGTTCCTGAAAATTTGGTGACCTCTTAAAGAAATAACAGAGATATTCTCACAAAAAAATATAGGTCTAGCAACTTTAAGCAGTTTAGTCTAGCAACTTTAATGTTAATAAAATTCATAATGGTGAAACAGATATAATTTGTGAAATTAGAGATCTAATCTTATTATCTAAATTTAAATATGCACCCAACACTTCAGTGAATGTAGAAAGATCATTTTCTACATTCAAATATCTTTTAAATGATAGGAGACACAATTTAACTAAAGAAAATTTTGAAAAATATTTAATTGTTAATTATAATTGCGAAAAAGAAACAAATAAAAAAAATTAATTGTTTTTTTACAATATTTAGTTATAAAACAATTTTTTCTTAAAATTTGTTCTTTAATTTATCTATGTTTTTTCTTCTTTATATTATAAATTATAATTGCATTCCTTTAATATATTTATTATATAGCCTTTTGCTGATTTTTTTTATCGATTCTATTATTTTATCTATGCTTATTTTAATGCATATTACTTTAGGTTTTACTGCATATTATCGCAGGTTTTACGGCATATTTGAAGATTTTTTCCGGCATATTATATCGAATATTTTATCTTTTTTGCTACATATAAATCCATTTTAGGTTTCTTTTTGTGAATCGGAATATGTATAGATTCTTTCCATTCTTCGGGCATACACAAAATCATTTCACATTACATATACAAATCATTTCAAATCACATACACAAAATCATTTCTTATTTGGAAGGTATTTTGAGATGATTTGGAACGGATAGTACAGCTGCCAAAAGACCGTATGTGTTCATGTATGCTATATCATTTTGGTTGTTGTCAGACAAATAATAGAAAAAAAAACGCTGCAAATTATTACACAATGGTTTATTATTTCCACTTAGTAATATTTCAAAAATATCTATTCTGTTCAAGTAAAAAAAAATTAAGCAGTAGGCACCAAAGGAAATGAAATTTGAAGCTTGTCCCAAGATGATCGCCGTGAGAGTGACAAACTAGGAGTGTTAAGAAAAAACTGTATCAATGCAAGTAGGTTGAAATGGCTAGGACAATTAATCAAAGGGTAAAATGATACAGAGGAAATATTTGATTTGCACTTCAGTAGAAAAAAAAAGGAAAGACTAAGGAAGCTAAAGGAAGTGCAGAAATAACCCAAGGAAGGATAAAGAAGAGAGATGCGACGAAGTCAGAAGTTCAATAGATAAATCAGGAGGCCTAGAGCCACGTTGACCAGCCGCGCCGAAGAATTGGTCTACGAAGTTCATTACGCTATAATTCAGCTAATACTGATCCGATTTAAATGATTTTTTTTTCCTTTTTTAGGGAATTTCATCATTTTGCAGACCAATTTTTTTTTTACCATTATTTAGATTCTACGTATCTTGAAACGTGAAACCTCAAATTTTGAGGGGGGGTTACAACAATTTTTTCCTTGGTCGATTCCAAAGGTCAAATATTTAAAATAATAAACCAAAGGCATTTACAGATAAAGATTTTTTATTTTTTAAAAATTTTAATGCCTTATTTTGCTGATTTCAAAACATCTTACATTTCCCCTCTATGTTTATAAATGGCCGAGTTATGGGCTTATAAGATCTTTAATCGGCAATTCAAAAGATTTTTTTTTAATTTTTGTTTTTTAATGACTTTTTATGCTGATTCTAAAACACCTTACATTTCTCCTCTATCTCTATACGCGGCTGAGTTATGGGCATAAAAGATCTTTAATCGGCTGCCATTTTGAAACAAAGAGACGGATGGTAATGCCGAGTTCCGAGGATCAACCTGGGGTGACTTGTGACATTGGTACCACATATTAAGAAAATCGGTCCAGTAGTTTCGGAGAAAAGGCGTGGACGGCATACGGCGGACGGCGGACAGACAAATTTTTTTTTATTCGATATTTGGATTCTACGTATCTTGAAACGAAAACCTCAAATTTGGAGGGGGGTTACAAAACATTTTTTCCTTGGTCGATTCCAAAGATTAATATTGAAAATAATAAACCAAAAAATTATTACACTGAAATTGTATGATGCTAATTTAAGTTAATTAACAATTTCACCGTTTAGTCCGTTTCTCTTACTCATTATTTACTTATTTATTATTATTATTTTTTTTTAATTATTAGTTTAGACTGACATTTATTGCGTTTTAATAAAATTGTAACATAAAAATGGGAAATATAGTACCTCATACAAGCACTTAAAATTCAAACTCATGGGGCTCCTTAAAAAGGAAAATAATCTTAAGTGATTTACGAGATCTTGAAACGAAATTATGAATAAACGAAACAGGAAAAATGCTCGTTAAAGTCATGTTTTGCAAAACTTTAGGGCTACTCGAGAAAATTACGGGTCATCTATCACTCAAGTTGCCTGTGTAAAGAAGTTTGAGGTTATTAGGGCCTGATAACCTCTGACCTTTTGCTCCATGCAATCAAGTTCGTTAAGCACAACTTAAGACGTATTTAATGGAAATAGATAATTACATTTTGCTGAGAGCTATGTTCAAATAAGAGCCAGCAAAATGTAAATCGTAATCATCCTTCTTTAGTAATGCGAAATAGATTTTTCTGTTCAAAGTATAAAATGGAAACGTGTTTTAAAGATAATAATCACAATTTGACTTGAAAAAGTTTATTTATATCAGCAATTCTGAATATTTCCTGAACCATAGCTGAAATAAGCAATAAATGAGATACACAAGCTTGTATTATTGTTAACAATAAATGAGAAGCTCAAATAAACTAGTCACAAGGATATTGGCAGAGAATTTATATATTTTTTCCTATTCTATTCCTTTTTTTTTTTTCATTCTGATAACTCATAAATGCCTACTATAGATTTTAATTTAAATTCACAATCTCTATCATTTTGAAATGTATGGATTATTCTTTGAAAGTAGAGAGATTTGCAAGCCATATTCTTATTACTTCAAATAGCACTATAATTTCGTTTTTGGTTTTTTATTGATTCTAATTGTATCTCAGATAATACTTACTGTTGGCAAAATTTCCTATCGTAATTGTTTCAAGAACGAACGACAAATCAAAATATTCCCATTTTGAAAGGGGGTGAGGGAGTGATCATTGTAAAGTGAGGGAGTGAGGGTAAGGGAATATAACGAGGAAATAATAACAATAAAAAAATAATAATAGTTTTATTGAAATATCTTTAGTTTTAACAATTTTTAGTTACATTTTATTAAAATAAATCCCTTTTTAAGATAGATTTTCAAACCAATAGGCGGTAACATCGTTTAAAACTTAACGAGCAAACAAGAGATAATATAAAACTCTCAGTGGTTCATTTACTTAGACTTAAACTGATAGATTAACATTTTTGTCAGTAACTTTTAGTTAAATTTTATTATGAGTGAGGGTGTGATGTTTTTGTGTTTATTCATTGTCAACGGATAAGAGCCTCCTTATTTATACTGTATCAAACCCCATAAAAACCTGACAATTTCTATTGTTGCTAGAAATTCATCAAATATTTTCACTCCGGATACAACTTTTCAAATTAAGAAATCAGATTCAGATGAAATACCTTTTCATACCAGATGAAGTTATCACGCTTCACGTTATCAAGATCAAAACAATCTATTAATTATTCCAGACAACAATGAAATTTTATAATCTACATAGAATCTTATGCCGAAATTTTGTTTGTTTTGTTGTAGTTTTTTTACGAATCTATATAATGTTTATCATTTAATTATTGGATATAAAACCTCCTTAAACTATTTTTCAACTCCGGGAATGTATGTTAATCTGATTTGATCGTATCTAAACAAATATACAAAAACGTTTAAAATAGCAAACGATTTCTGCTAAGATTTTTGAATAATCATTTATTCAAAAAAAATTATTTATGAACTCGTTGCGAAAACTTCTCAGTAAGTATTATTCCTAAGATTTTAGTAAATATTTTTAATTTTGATTCTTTCTTATCTAACATTATTTTTTTAACCACCATTTTTAGATTTTAATATTCATGCTGTAATAAAAATTACTTCTCAAATTTTCATGAATAAAGTTCAGTATTCATGGTAGAAAAATGTCTTGAGATGGTTATAGCGACAGAAGTAAAAAAAATATCTTAAAACACTAATATTTTATCTTCTTAAAAAAAAAAAACGAAAATATTTTATCTCGATTTATATGTTTTCCCACACTAAATCCGATTTAGAGAAATGATTCGAACTATGAGTTTAGTAAAAATGAAATAAACAAGTTTATAATTATTGAATAAATAAGTTTCTAAAGAAAATGTATTATACATATACATTACGTATAGTCAAGAGAAAAAGTCATAACACTATCTAATACTTAATCTACTATATATTTATTTATTAATATATTATTTTTTTCAATTAACAAAATTATTTTATTCAGAGATAGTTTAAGATAGAGAAAATACTGCATACAAAAATAATTTGACAATGTTTATTTTATAGCTCGGTAACAAATAAATACAACTGGAGAAGCATGTCGTTGGCTCGGCACTTTCGGAATTTTGAATTGAAAATTAAACACGAAATAGAACCTGATTAGTACTAAAATATTCGAATAAGTACCCATTAGGATCATGAGGTATGGCATATAGAATTCTGGCGGGCCAACGGCATGGTATCCCGTCACTGTTGGAATTTCAAGTTGAAACTTATTCATGAATTAGGATCTGATTTGGTACAAAAAAAAAACTCATTTGTCCCCATTACCATCTGCCATGTTTAATCTGACATGATTATCGGAAAATATTAATGCGATTTACGGAAAGTACCGTGGCCTTTCACATATGTGAACTCACTGAAGAAAACCAATTTCTGCATAACCATCAAGAAAACTTACCAAACCACTCTCACTAATGTTTATTTTCTCTTTGATTTATGAAATCAACTAAAAATCGGGTTGATGCAAAAGTAATACAGGTTTTTAATATTTACTGAAAATATGCCATATCTTTACTCTTACTACTAATATACAAGACCTTTGCCAACGCACAAGCTAATTTATCCCAGCTGGAAAGAAATTTGGATCCCTAGAAAAAACGAACTTCCGGAAGCATTTTCAATATCATCCTAGTTTTGAAAGTATTTCTCTCGTAAAATGTTGTCAAGATACTTGTAAAAGTCAAGAAGTAGGAAAGAGTACAGGATGGGTATTGAAGGTTTCGTAGCCCAACTCGTAGCAGCGTTGGTTGTGTAACGTGTGACCGGGCATTATCGTGGAGAAGGATCTGCCTCTTCAGATTAATAGACGTTGCAGCTTTCGATGCATGGCATCAATTCCTTAACTGTACTTAGCAGTGATAGTCTCGCCACGATTGAGAAAGCTGTATTGGATAATACCGACAGTAGATCACCATACTGTAAAATAACTTTTTTCGGGTGTAAGTCAGAAAATCAATGCTGCTCTGCACACTCGTTAAAGGTCCCCTACTCCACACTTGATTTTACGAGCAGTTTACACAGCACTGGACCCTGGTTTAAATTTGTAAAAATAAATTTGGCGAAAATCGCTCTTTGACATTCCCTTGTCAAAGACTATAAACAGACTGAACAAAATTATTTTAACGTTTGGATAATGCGTGAAAGTGAGGATGTAGAATAATGTTTACAATGATATATATGGAATTAACATTAAGGATTTGTTTTGTGCGCACAATTGGCTTTAAAACGAACCAAAGGTGAAAATGTGCATTATTTTGGCATAAATCCGATACAAATCCTTTTTATTTTTTTAATATATAAAAGATACTTTTGACAGATTATTGATTGAAAGTAATTTAAAGTTAACAAAAATATTACATACCATTACATATTCATATGCCCATTATATACGTGAAGTTTGATAAACATATTATATTATTGATTTTTAGATATCTTCAAAATTTAAATAATTATAAATTTAATTGAAAAATAAATATATAAGAAATGATTGACTTAAGGAGTAGAACCAAAGAAGGGATGAGAGCCTTGATAAAGAGGATTAACACATGATGGGATAGACGATCTAGCATCAGTGATTGAAGAGAAATATGCCAGGGACAGGAGGCGTTGATGGAGAGACCAGCTGTCGGTTTCAGTGGCCTTTTATATTAAAACCCCTGCTGTTTTTATGTCATCCTCTAACCAGATAGCTCTGTCTTTCAATAATTTTGTCTATCCCAAACTATGATTTTATATATATATATATATATATATATATATATATATATATATATATATATATATATATATTTTTTTTTTTGCTCTGAATTTAAATTACAACATAAGTCTCGATTCAATCGACTGATTTGCGAAGACAGAACAATGGCGTTGGGTGTCGCATTTTATTATTTATAAATTAGTTATTTCAACAACCATAGCTATTGATACCCCGAACACGAGTTTTAATTTTCATTTTAACTTCTTTCATTTTATGTGTAATGAGTCTACAGACATATTTTGTTTGATACATGCAGCTCACAACTATATAAGAAGAGTAAGCAAGTTATTTATAATTTAGTGCACTAAATCTCGACCGGAAGCGTTGGTTACTTCATTTATTAGATATTTTTTATCCTATCAAAAAATAAAATACCTAAAATGTCCATACACACAATTCTCCTCACCGCATTGGGTGCAAGTCCAAAATAAAAATTATTTTCTGTATCCCCGCTAATATTTGTCCGATTAAAATGTTTCATTTTTTAAAATAAAATATCTGATGTGGACACTGCATGACTTCCTTGTACGCCTATTAAACTATAAATCGGTGGCTCAAAAAGTGATCCTGAATTTGGTAATAGTTTCCGAAGATTATCTCGAAAACGAAAAATGTAGCTACGTTTATCTACTGAAACACACATAGAAGCTCTTGTTTCTGAAGGTCTCATTCCGTTATTATATGTCGTTTTCTTTCAGTAAGTAACAACTTCCAAAGAGATTCCTTCTTGTTCCAACATTTGAACTGTCTATGTCACTAGACAAAGCATTGGAAATCGACGGTTTCAACATTTTATGCGGGACTTATATTCTTCTGCTTTAGACTTCTTCAGCTCACAAATAGGGGGGATAACAAATATTTTACACTCAATTTTAACACTTAAAACAAGTAATAAAATTGTTTAATTAGAGTTAAAAAAAAAATCGGGTTTGTAACCTTCATCATCGAACAGTGTATTTAATTTTAATATAACTTTTGATATAAGTTTATCATGACTTTCAAGTAAAGTACCCCTTCCGGCTAACTAATTATAAGCAAAATTTATTATATTATTTATATTGATGTCAAAGTCTTATTTACCAAATTTGAGATGTTTTATATTATATTTTAATTATTTATGAAAGGTTATAATGACCTACAAGTAAAGTACCACTTCCGGTCATCATGAGTTAACCAAAAAGGGAAGTTCACAACTTGATTTTACAACAATCCCAAATACAAAATTTGAACTTTCTACGGCAAACCGTTTTTGAGTTATGCGAGAAACCCACGAACGAACGTATAAACGTCACGACGAAACTAATCAAAATGGGTTCAGGGATGGTCAAAATGGATATTTCCGATGAAATCTGGAAACCGAAAATTTTCGCGATTATAATACCGCATTACTGCGTAAAAAGTAAAAAGTAAACGGATTTCCATGGAAACATGCACAGAATACTTTAAAATCATGGATGCAAAGTATACTGCGTTTTATCTTTGCTGATACTGATCCGATTCAGATGATTTTTGTTGTTTTGTAGAAAATTTAATTAGCTTTTTAATGATTATATATATTTACCGTCAAAAGCATACTTTTTGAGTCATGTGCAAATAAAAATTTCATTTTGTTTGAAAAAATAATTTTAAAATAATAAAAAATTTCCTGTTTTTTTTTTGGATGGAAGTGGAGAGGTGGGAAGGGCCGCCTGAAACATGGTCGGCTATTGCGCACAGTGCCCAATTAGGTACACAGGCATCGGGGATAGAAAGATAACTAAAAAAAAAGCAACAAAATCGTCGCCCCCCCTCCGATCAAGAGATATTCGTGGATTAGATACACAGACAGACCAATGGCCGAAATGCGTTATTGGACTGAGAGGGCTCTGAAACGTAAAGATCTATTAAAAACTGGATACCACAAATTTGATAGTAAAAATTCATCGAAGTCCATTTTGGTCACAATGAAGATTTTCTATACAAATCACTCAAGATAGAAATGCATCTGTTTAGATATGAGTCGTCTTTGATTTCCAATATTCCGGAGTATTTCACTATCTCACCTACCTAATAAAGAGGAAATAAGGTCATATTTTATCAACAATGGCGATTAATTTTTGTTTCTCGAATTTTACCTAACTCACACATTTTAGGGTATCATGATTCCAAAACAGTGAATATTAAAGATGTCATCTGTCATTGAAGTCCTCCCTTATACGTATGAATATCTTGTTCTCCTAAATAAAGGAATCGTTTTTGATGAAGATGTAGTGGTTTAGGTGCAAAACATTTTCGAATTAATACTGATCTAGGGTAGAAATATAAGTAGAACTGTGATGGGGGAAATCAAAATATGAAAACAAAAAAACAGATTTTTTTTATTTGGGTATGGATTTACTTTATCATTTTAGTCGATTTTTGGTTGAATTCTCAGCGAATTCACTTTTGTAAAATATATATATTGCAAAATTTTATATATTTTAATAATTTTACTAAAAAACTTTGGAACTTATTTCTTATAACTTTTTGCTATTTATGAAAACTAATAAGTTGTAGAGAAAGCATGCAAGTTAATTGAACCAACTTTTGTGGAATGGAGACCTAATTTGTACCGTTGTATATCTCCCAACTCGATTCCTGGTTTTGCTCAATAGATTCCAGTAGTCACTCCACTTTAGAGGCAGACAATACCCAGAGAGCACCGCGAACCCGTGTAGGAATAACCTTAACAGAGCCTTGGAGGATGAGTATTTGCCTGAGGTAGGAGATAAGGGCAGGCCAGGATTAGTAATATCCCTAAGGGAATGAGCCCGTACCCTACTGTCCTAATAAAGAACCATCTTCAATATCACCTCGCTTCATCAACTGATTCAATTCTTGTTCCACCTCGTGTCATATCCTTCCGTCTCTATTTTTCATATCTATTCAATCTATTTCTTTAAATTATCGTCTCAGAAACTTTTAAATGAAAAACCTAAAGAAGAAGATCATTTATTCAACATATTGAATAAAGCTGTTGAAATTTTCAGATCCCCATCCAAGTGTGAAAAGTTATATAAGATTTTTTTATTGTGACCATAGTTATAAAGTTTAACAATAAAGTTGGTTTGTGATTAGTATAATATTACGTAATACTTTAGTGGTGTTACTCCGTAAGAATTCAAATCATGATGATTTTATATCAATAAAGTTATTAATCAAATAATTTTTGATAGCACATTTTATTTTTTATTATTTTATTTTTATTTCTTTTGCTTACTGCCAAAATTAACAGATCCGGATCAGTATGTGGCCACTTTTAGTACCTATAGAGTAAGTCAATATAGAAAATAAATTCAATCAGCTGATTAAGAACAAAAGAAGAAACAATTAAGCAGTTGTTTTAACCTTTGCTTGCTAGATTCAATTTCGACTGTTGTTGGGCACACGATAAAACCATTAGATTAACACTTAACAAGAAAATGCGTGATTCCGTTAAGTTGTACCCAGTTGATAATTTTGAGAGATAATTGTTTTCCCCCAATATGTTAATATTTTGACTTTTGTGACTTTTCATGAAAACACATTTATACATAAAACACCAATAAAAAAAAAAATATATATATACCTTTCATAGGTATGTACTCTATCTGGCTATGGTTTGTTTTTAGAAAATATTTTTACTGTAGGCTGTAGAGATCTCACCAAATTTAATTAAACAACAAGTATTATTTACTGAATACAATGGGCCGGTGATTCCAAAAACTGATTTTTTTTTTTTTATGAAAATCGTTCTTGGTTTAGAGGGAAAATAAATTTGTCTCGCTGGACCCATGAAGGACAGATATTGATACTTGATAAGCTCTTCCGTTTTTTAGGATTCTGTGTGACCAACATTATGCATCATTTTAAGTATATAATGCCAATTTTAAATTACATCTTTTTTTAAATTTCGATTATTTTACTTTACTTATGATTACCGACAATCAAAACAGTTGTATGCCCGTTTTTAGACTATTTTTTAGATAACTGCAAGTGTGGAGGGAATGAATATGTGTATTACGGGTATGATTATTATTTCAGAAATTTTTATCTCTATTTTTTATAACTAGCTCTTTCTTCTTATCGAAGAATTACCTTTATTACAATCTACTGGAAAATACTGATAGCTTTGAAAAGTAAATAAAACCACTAATGCCTTATTTGAGAATATTGAGGACCGAAGGGTGGAATGGTATTCGGCAGGCTGAATATTTCGAATAATTGGTTCGCACAGGAAGGAGGGTGAGGGGTTCTATATCTCCTCACCAACTTATCAAACATCCTTCTAATAGAGTCTTCAACATGTCTAAATCGAATATCCTTGAAAAAAATCAACATTGATTAATTTGAAACAATTTTTCTCCAAATAACAATATATATTTTTAAATATAATATTTTATACAGCAGGATTATAATAAAAAAATAAATAAAATTTAGGTGGCAAAATATTTATAATTACAATATATTTTAAAGGATTCTAGCCCTGGTTAAGACCCGAGTGACGACTGAGAGTCGTTAGTATTTGGTGCTTACGTCATCAATATTCGATTTTTAGACCATTTGCAATTTTTTCTCTCGATATTGTGAGCGGAAATCGATAGAGGTGGTGTTTACGTCCCTTAATAAATTAAAATCTTAATTTCAAATTTTTGGCGCTTAAGATATTTATATATATTTCATATATATCATATATATGTAATATGTAATATTTTACATATTTTTATCTTTATTTATTTTTTTTATTTATTCTGTATATATTATGTAAATGGATGTGAAAGCTCTAATACCTATTGTTCTTGAAAATGGAAGAAAGCAATATTTATTAATAAAATAAAAATAAAAATTTAAAACGGTACGAAAACCAACAACCATCTCCAATGTTATATTTCAAACCTTTCTTTTCTCCAAATTCATATCATTTCTCAAGGGCAGTTTTTACGTGGGAAACCTTAATACAATATTTTTCATAAATCAGAATTCCGAACTTATTGATCTAGATTCACTTAAAAAAAAAAAAAATTAAAAACGGTGCTGTTCATACAGAAAAAAAGTTTCAAAGTCACTTCAGATATTAAAGTTTTGGATATCCATAGATTAGATTTGTTCCATTGCAAAGCGATAACTTGGCAATGGATAAAATCTAATGCCACTGTCTAAACTTATCCTCAAAACTGCTTGGATTCTTCACGATTGTAAACATAACATTTTTTTTCCACCCAATAAGTTTCATAGAAAATAGCTCAGGAGTCTAGGTTAACATGCCCATGCAAATAAATATATATACATTTTTGGGCCTATGGTGATCTAAAAAAATAATTTTAAAATTTGGACTCACACATAATCCTTTTGGATTCTAAGTGTTTTAAACATTTAAATAAATTAGAAAAAAGGATTTAATTAAAAAAAAAATTAAAATGAGTGACAATTGTTGTTGACAACGAGAAAACACGCGCGTTTTTTAAGTATGCGATTGGATTTCGTATGTTATTTTTCTTTTCTATGTATAAATATTTTTTGTTCCAATAATTGTTGCAATATCATTATAACCGAATTTTTCGCATTGACCCGAGCCAGTATTAATTAAATGCCTGAGGTCTAACGAAAATCCATGTATTCGATGCAAAATTTGAACGTTCTCTGATGAGCGGTCTGATGCAAATTCGTTTTCCAGAAATTCATTTCGGAGCAATGGACATAGGTTTACCGCATCGGATTCCGGGCTATGACACATTTGAAAGAGAGATTCAATTCCACCGTTCGCATAATTTTCGAATGTAAAATCATTGTTAACCAGTTGGTAGAATGGCAATTATTATGTTTCAATAAGAAATAATGCTTTGTCCTAGCTGTTGATAGAATATATGTTTTTATGAAGTATGTTCAAGCAAAGACACGAGTTTTTTTCATTTAATAATACTTAATTTAACTTACTAATATTTGTTTTAATAAGTTATTTGTATAAGGCGTTTCTTCAGAAGTTGATAATTCTAGAAATAGATCAATAAAAAGTAATGTACAAGAGATTTATTTACTTTTTTGGCTTATTTAATTTTTAATATTGACTATAAAAGGCAAGTAGTTGGTGGAGGAACTTTATTATAAACCCAATGATTTAGAGGCAATATTTAGGAACATAGAAGGGAGGTAATAAGAGCGTCAGCTATTTTCCTCTGCATCTATACTAGCATTATATACCTACGGAAACTTTAAAACAATCATATTCCATTTTATTCCACATGAACAATTTAAATAATATTTGAAATAATTAGTGCAGTTCACTAAAAGCCAGATCCAGTTTATCTGAAATAGAATCATATTTTGGTACTGACGTAAATTTAATGGGTGCCGTACTGCCGAAAACCTCCGGAAGGCGCCCCCCCCCAAAAAAAAAAAAAAAAAAAAAAAAAAAAAAATGGAAATGTCAAATGGAAGATTAAAAATTCCATTTTTATCAATTTTACTGAAAGAAAATCTATAGTTTAATAAAGGAAAATATGGCATTTTTACAGTTGTATTTTTTTAGCTCAAACTCATAAGCCATACCCTGAAATATGGAATTTGAGATAAACTTTTTGAGTCACTTCATTTCTACTTATTTATTTATGAATATGCAATGATACTGTTGGCACATCTATTTGACATATATGAAACTTTTTGGAGGTTGAAGGGATTTTTTATATGATTTTTTGTACTTTTTTTGAATTGTTTAAATAGCTTTTTTTTAAAGTGTGAATCTTTGAGCGCAGCCGAGCGCATTATTCTTACTTTTTCTCTTAACCTATTAGGCTCCTATTTACGTGAGGAAATAAATATAGCTGCGTAGTAAACCCGCGAACTTTGTTGATATTTTGATTTTAATTCGTAAAAGCATTTTCGTAAGAAAATTTGTTCATTTATGTTTATTAGGGTGATGATTAGGAATTTCAACTTTTCTACCTCAAATTTTTCTGGAAGTGCACGTGGAAAAAAGTGTTTTTTTTCCCCTCAATACTTGCGACCATTAATTTGAGTAACTTATAATATTCATTTCACATTAAATTAACCAAGAGCAAATTACCTACAATTTTGGATCTAAAGATTTTTTGTTTGGCCGCTCCGTTTCGAAAATAGGAGACGCAATGTAATCCAGTCGAATGGAAACCAGAAAGGAGGTGGAAAGTTTTGAAGAAGTTCTAAAAATCTAATTATTTGTGCTATTCGGGGTGCTTGATTGTTAATTTCAACTTTGCCATCTCACAGTGTTCTCAGAAACATTAAAAAAAATCTAAAAAGTTAAACAAAAAAATCGACATTCTGTCTCACAATTTTACCGCCATAAATTTTTTTTAAAGTAATATTTTATTTATATGGCACTATGTTTTAAAAATAATTTATATCAAATATAAAAAGACATACTAAGACGATGCTAAAAGTTTTTAAATTATTATTTTTTAGTAAAATTATATTTTATTAATGTTCTTATATGATTTTTTCAACTGTCCCTTATATTTACCCAATGATTATCTATATATTTTGAAATGTTTAAATCCCATTGAATAGGGGTTTGCTGCATTCGATTCAGCGCTAAAAAATACATTAAAACAACACTCTTGTAGTGTTATTCAGATAAAGACAAGACGAGAGGCTAGTTTTTTCACAAAAAAGCTTGACGACTGTGCGCCGCTGGTGGGTCCCTCTCCTCCCATCAACACTACTACTTTCTTCCTTCGTCCCTCCTCTAACACAGCTGCTTCCAAACTGCTCCACATAGGCTTGGGTATTTAGTGCCTACTACTTCGGATAGATGGGGCATAATAGTTAACATGCAATTTGATTTTTTTTACTATTTCTAAGAATTGAAACCAAATTCATTTTTTAAATACTGGTAATTATTTTTTGCCATTTCACATTGAAATATTTTTTTATACCACAAAAATATTCACGCTATCGTGCACACTTTTTTTCTCTCGCCATGGTCTATAAATGTCTTGGGGGCGCACTTCCAAAAAATCCAGTTACACAACTGTACCTTGATAAATGCGCAAAACCTATAGTCGGAAGCTTATACTATGACGAAATATGTGTCAAAATAATCATAATTATTATTCATCGATTAATCTGGCTAAAAGGAAACCATATAAACAGCGCATTTAGACTTGCAAACTGCGTACACCGAATTATAGACGCACGTTAGAAATGAATAACAAGTCACAAAGATAAAACTAACAGAAACCATTCAAGTATGTATAAAGGAATTCAGCACCAAAGTTCTGATGAAGTGTGAAATCTTGGATTTCATCATCATATAAGATTAACAAGACCCATATTCACATTGAATGCACTACGATTAAGCGACGATTTGGTAGCGTCAAAACTCGAAATCAAAATTATCACTACAAAAAAAATTGGACATAGAAAATAAATCAAAATAAACCTTAGCCACCAAATAGGCCAGTTAATCTAGACCTTCCGGGCACCGCGGTTGGAAGTAAGTGTTGGAAAGCTGGAAATGGTTTTAATCTGTTTATTAGACGTCAGATAATAGTACCCTAAGTTTGTCCTGTTCAAAGTGGTGAGCCAAGGGGGGGAGGGTGCGGAAAACACCCAAAATTTCGGATTTTTTTCAGTTTTTGGCATATAACATTTAAACGGCGCATCCTAGCGAATACTTTATTCTATTATAAATTAAATAATAATTAATTAGGCGTGAAATGAGAATCTCAAACCTTGAATTCGGATTGACAAAAGAATCAAAATTGAAAATCGATTAATAAATGGATTCAACAACGTTTTTTTTTTTGCTCATACCTGGAAACTATGCATTATTCCAATTAATTCTAATATTTATTTTATACTATATTAAAGAAGAGTAAATTACCTACATTTTTGATCCTAAGGATTTTTTCATTTGGCTGCTCTGTTTTTAGGTGAGCCCCGCCTCGACTCACAACTCAGAATGGGGCAAACCTAAGTTCCTATTATTTGACGTCTAATGAACAGATTAAAACCATTTCCAGCTTTCCAATATTTACTTCCAACCAGAGTCCCAGATTGACTGGCCTAAAAAGTAGAAATCCTGGAAAAATGTCTTTGCCGAATTTAATACGCGAAAAGCGAGCTAACAATAAATAAGTAAAAAAACATTTTCAATATTTCACCAGCCTATTATTTATCAAAAGAAAATACGTAGCATCGCATCAATTCCGATAAGCTCATAGTCTGCCTGAATAAAAGAGACGGAAGTTCGTGCTTTCCTGTACCCTTGACCTGCCTGATATAATATTTCACGAAACCTTTTTCAATGCAATGCAATCGTTCAACTATTGTTTAATAGGCCGTACTTTGGGATTGTACTTGATCACGGCTTAGTTCCAGGGTCGTCCCTGATCGGAACAATATTCTCTAGTAAAGACATCGAGTCATTGGCCTAGTTCAGCTGGGCTCTTCGAAAGACGGAAATTGAAGAACAAAGTTATAATAAATGACGATAAATCTGATATATAATAAGTCTGATAAATCAATAACAGCTATTGGAATTATGTTTCATTAAAGACTAAGAATTATTTTCTATTCGAAAGATGACCTGAGTCCCACATGCTATACTGGAACGTCCCAGCCTTAACAGGGATTAGTATCCTTAATATGTTTAAGTTAGTATTCTTGAGTATTCTCTTCTGCTCAACTACCGACTTTAAAAATTAGTCAAAGATCAAATAAGAACACTTACTTATTAAGATCATATGACTTGCAGGGTACAAAATAATAAGACAACTAAACATTGAAAAAATGCAGACTTCCAAATCAAAAAACTAAGACTCGTCAGTAACAAAACATTACATACCGACTAACACAAGGTATAATACCACACTCAGACTACTTATAAAAGTTTTCATAACAAACTTCGCGGACATATTAACAAACCTATAAAAAACGGAGCGACGATACATATGCCAGAAAATATCGGAAGAAGATAGAAAAGGAGTTGATTAAATGATCTCCTAGGATAAAATCCATTCATAATTCACTATTTTCTACAAGGAAACGATATTTTGACTACGATTACTTAGGATAAATAAAAGTAAAAACAAAATAAAAATTGTGCGTGTGCCTAACTTGTTTGCTTGGAATTAGGAGGAATAACCTGGAACTAAGCAATCGAGGTTTATAGCACTCCCGCTATTGCCGCCTTCTATTTGCCTCTCTTTTCTGAATGGCTCTCTCGAGGTCACAACCCAGTTCTACCCAGATAGGCAATACCTTGCTTCATTACGGGGATAAACGCTAATTCTATCATTAATTTTTTTATGTATCCATTTTGATACATTTTACAGAAGATACAAAAGTTTTAAAAAAAATGTAAAAATGATACGGTTTACTTCCTACAATTTTTACTACACCTTGTTATTAATAGATTAGAGATCCGTGATGGCTACAGCTTACGCACCATATTTTTCTGTGCTGGCAACTGTAGTTCCGCTATTATCATAGAATGAGGGAGTTAAGAGATTATAATTGCCTATCATCGATATTTTATAATACCTAGAAAAAAATGTCAAATTGGTTTAATCAACTGTAAAGAAGAGAGTATTCTTAAGAGAGGAAGTGGTTATATCTCGACTACGACTAGGGCACATCCGCTTTACCAACTGACGGCTATCTGATGGCAAAAGAATCTGCATCAATGTGTTAGCAAACAGTTCTAACAGTCAAGCCATATCTGTGGACTGTCCTAAATACGGAAAAAGAATGGCCGATCTGCGAATTCCTCGGTCTCTTCCTGAGGTACTAAGTGATCATCAGAATTAGAACTTCACAATTAACAATTTCGCAAAAGAAATATGAATATACAGGCTAATATCATCGCAGCAAATGGGCGATGATAACTGATTGGCAGTTTTTCGCCTTACAAAATAAAATATCTGATATGGACAAAACATGATTTCCTTTTACGCCTATTAAATTATAAATCGGTGGCTCAAAAATCAATCCTGAATTTGGTTACAAGTTTCCGAAGATTGCAGTATGTTAAAAACGACACTCGGCGTCGCGACATCCATCTATTGACATACACACTCACAATCTTGTTTCTGGAGGTTTCATTCCGTTATTATATGTCGTTTTCCTTCAGTAGGTAACTAGTTTCGAAGAGATTTCTTCATGTTCCGTGATAACATTAAAACTGTCAATATCACAAGATAAAGCATTGGACAACATTAGAACCGTCTATGTCATTAGATTAAAACATTGGAAATCGACAGTTTCGACATTTTAAGCGGAAAAAACCGTAAAAAGTAATCACATCTCCAAATTTTGGGTTTTCAAAAATTCATTATTTAACAATTTGAATTATAAAAACACACACACACACACACACACACACACACACACACACACACACATATATATATATATATATATATATATATATATATATATATATATATATATATATATTCAGGATAAAGAGCTGAGCATTTTAATAGATTTCCCAACGGTTGAGAAAAATCAAAATATAAATTTTTTCTGTAGGTCCAACAGTCTTTCTTATTATAAAAAATAAAATTATTGGCGTTTCAAAAGAAGGCAGCAGATTAAAAACAACCAATAACGGGATGCCTACAAGGGCATTTCACCATTACTCTGGCGCTTGGTAATGAACAACCTATTAAGAAGACTTGAGGATGCTGGAATTTACTATCAAGCCTTTGCGGATTACGGCGCGATCCTCATAGGCATGTTCATTAACACAATATTTGAAAGGATGCAGGTGGCAGTTGAAGTCGTTCAGGCGTGGTGAACTGAAATGCGATTTTCAATTTATCCATAAAGACAGAGTTGATCCTTTTCACCAAGACACGAAAGCTGGACGTCTTTAGGACCCCGACTTTTTATGTCATTCAACTCCAATCAAGCCAAAAGGTCAAATATTTCGGTATTATTTTGAACACCAAACTAAACGGAGGTCTTCATTTGGCAAATAGTAAAAAGAAAGCCTTCTGATAGGTAAGACATTCGCTGAACGTTACTTGAGGTCTCATCTCAATGGTCATACATTGGATATATATACAGCTATCATAAGACCTATAATCCAATATTGAAGAATTGTGTGATGGACAGCCCTGAATAACTCTTCCCATGGTCGAAAGCTCTGTCGAATACACAGAATGGCCTGTAGAGGCACATTAACAATGTATAATAAATGTGAGAATTGCTTCGCTAACAACCGTCTTTATTCGGTACAAGTGTTCTTGAGAATCCCTTAATCACATACGCAGCAAGTGGAGTTATGTCATCTGAAGATGACATAACTCAGAGATCAGGCATCTTTTCACCATCAGATGAAAATAACTAAACCAAATAAAAAATGTCAAACATTATCTATACCAAGGAACACAAATCACTAGTGATAAATTAGAATAATAATAACAGGCTGATCGAATCCTGAGATTCTATGTCGATAGAACCAACAATTCTTGCCTCCAAACTTCCCCCCGCTGAACTAAAAAAAAAAAAAAAACCCAAACCTTCAAGACCGAACCTAGCACATTTCTCCCATCTACGTTTCGGTCGACTCCTTAGGCCGCTTAACCGTTGGTTTAGCGTTGATTTTCCTTTTCATTATCTATCCCGAAAATTTTACATTTCCTTTTCATTCGCCGAAATGAGTGTAATAATAATAAAAACAATTTATTTTGATTATGACTTTCCTGTATATATAATTTTATATTCTATAATTTGATTATGTATACAGCAGGTATTTTAGACCGAATATTCCCACATTTTTTAAATTGTTTGATCTGTCAATGACTTCACACCTGTCATAAAATAAAGACCAAAAACGAAAATGGATAGATACAAACAACGATGATATAGATAGACAGATAGATAAAAGAATTTTATTCTGGGACTAGGTCCCTTAAGAATAACATGAAGGAACAAATAAAACAGTAACATTATCTGGCCATAAGACTATAGATTATAGACCAATTAATTTTTACAATATCTTCAGTAAAATAAATAAGCAAATAATTAGTTTTTTTATCGAAAAATATAATTAATTTGAGCAAAACAAAAAAAAAGAGAAAAAAAAACAAGAAAAAAGTAAGAAAAAAAACAACATATATATAAGGTACGATGGAGATTACTATCCAGGTAATTGCTATTTCATTCTAACCTGATTTTAGGATGTTCGGTCACAGAAGGATATATATCCTTCGTTCTTAGATGTAGTATCGTCCAGCTACTTTCAATATTCCAAGGGTGTTGACAAAAATATTTATTGTGGTCATGTTTTGTTTTTAAGTATACTGAGAAGGGTGTATAATCTATTAAGACATATTCTGTATGTTGCTTTAATGACAGACTATCACTGATCTACTAATGTGTTCATGATAGGATATTTGTTTATTTCAGTTCTGCTTTTTTTTTGTTCACGATCCCGTAATGGGAAAGAAATTATGACTTTATAATAATTAATAAAAAATGCTTTTTCGAGAACTCAATTTATACAGGTATTAGGTTGTTTATTTTGGTATATTGTAGCATCGTATGAATTTGCTGAATGAAAGTTAATTTGCTTTTATATTAAATTTCTCATCATCTAAATGAAAAAAAAAATGCTGAATTGATTCTATTTATTCCTATTGTTCTTGATCTTTGATAATATTATTCAATTCTGTGCATTCCAAGTATATATATATATATATATATATATATATATATATATATATATATATATATATATATATATTTTTATGAGGTTAAGAGATTTGTTAAATCAATTTATATTATCAAATACTAATCGATTGGTAGTTACTAGCAAGCTTAAATCTGATAAGCTTGGAAACGATAAATATTTAAAGTTAAATTACTCCACTGACTCATAAAATTACATAGAGATCCAGAATCGAACCAGATAAACGAAAAAAACATAAAACAGAGGAAGGTCGTAAACTATAAATTCCATTGATAAGAAACTCATGAAAACCTCTTATCAGGCTGAAAGTCTAATGCAATGACACATCCCAGAAATGCGATATATTTTCATTTTCATACTGGATTCGGAAAATAATTACGAATAAAATATCATTTGAATAAAGGGGAGTTTTATATATATATATATATATATATATATATATATATATATATATATATAAAAGTGTAATCAATCACCAATGAATTGGTTGTTGAATGGAACACTATGTGGAAAGCTTCGACCAAATCACCCAGTCTATACAAATGCATTCCGCAAATAACACTATACATTCACAAGCAAATACACAGCATAGAATATACATTGGCAGAATTCCTTGCAGTAACACAAAATATTACTTAAAATGATTTAACATCATATCAACTGATACCTGTGACGAAGATTGTATTTTCTTTTGTTATTTAAAGGTTTACATTTTTTTGAAAGGATTTAAACAATTTTGTAAGGATTAAATTTTGATTTTATTTTCCTTTTGTTAAAATATGTACATTCAACTTGTAACATAAATTATCTTGTGTTATTTAAATTATATGTATATAAAAAAGATATGTATAGCATACCTCTAAAAGGCATGAAACATATGAAATAAATCCTCCATATATATATATATATATATATATATATATATATATATATATATATATATATATATATATATTTATATATATATATATATATTATAGGAGCCCACTATATTCCTCTTTCTCAATAGACACTATGGTGGAAATCCTCTCCTCAAACCTCCTTTCCCTTCTTGACTCACATGCTCCCTTACAAACCCGTACCTTCCGATGTCCGCCTGCTCCTTGGATTAGTGATGAAATCAGGGACCTGAGAAGAAGACGTGAGGCGGCTTGGAGGCGTACTGGTCTTCCCGAAGACCGTGCAATCTACACTCGCCTCCGAAACACCCGCCCAATCGAAGCTCCGCAGTGCTCGTTCTTGTTACTTCCACGACGCCTTTGCCGCTACCTCCGATTCGAAATCCTAGTGGCACCTGTTGCACCAACTATCCCTCTACAATTCATCCCAGACCAATCCTTCTTTCCCTGCATCTCCCGATGAATTTAATGCACATTTCTCTTCCGTATCCTCCCATATTTTTCTTACGAGCACAATTCCTTTTGCCCCCTCTAACTTCTTCTTTTCCGACATTAACCCCGATTTCCTCCTATCTGCTATTTTGAAAATCAAAACCAAGTCGATTGGCTGAGATAGCATCCCTATAAAAATAGTAAAGACCTGCCTCCCAAGTATCCTCCCTATTCTCCTTCACATTTACAACTTTTCACTGCAAAATTCCGTCTTTCCCTCAGCTTGGAAACAAACAATCGTAAAACCCTTAAACAAAATCCCTAATCTCTCTTCTCCGAATGATTTCCGTCCTATATCAATTTTATCCAACCTCTCCAAACTACTCAAAAAAATAGTACAATCCCAAATATCTACTTACCTCGAAAAATCATCTTTTAAATTCCTTCCAATCTGGTTTCCGTCCTGGTTTCTCCACTCAGTCAGCTCTCCTCAAAATCACCTCTGATATTCAGGCTGCAATGGATCAAAAAATATCACTATCCTAATTCTCCTCGATTTCTCAAAAGCTTTCGACACTGTTGACCACTCCCTTCTACTTGAGAAACTCAAAATCCTTAAATTTTCCCGAAGTGCTCTTACCTGGTTTCATTCCTTTCTTTCCAATCGCTCCCAAATTGTTTTTATCCCTAATAAACCAAATTCCAATCCTTTGCCCAATCACTCTGGCGTTCCTCAGGGCTCCAGTATTTCCGCTTCCCTCTTTTCCTGTTTCATTAATGATTGTGTTAATGTACTGAAAGACTGCTCATATCACCTCTATGCCGATGACACCCAAATCTACCTTTCCTTTAACCCCTCCGATATACACAACTCCCTTATACAGATTCAAGAAGACCTAAATGCGATTAACTCTTGGGCAAATACTAATAAGTTATTCTTGAATCCTAACAAATCCCAGGCTATTGTGTTCGGTTCCAGTTACCTTCTTAATTCTCTACCTCCTATTCCTCCATTCACCATCAACCATCTTCCTGTCATATCCTTTTTCTCCTCTGTAAAAAATCTCGGCATTATACTGGATCAAAACCTATCATGGAAGCCTCACATTTCCACTATCTCCCGCTGTTGCTTTTTCACCCTCCACCAATTGCGCCGTTCTGGCTTTCTCCTTCCACGTGACATCCGCCAGCTCATTGTTTCCTCCCTAATCTTCCTCCCACTTCAATTATGGTTGTGCTGTGTATGGTGGTCTGTCTGGGGAGCTGGATGCCGGCTCTCCAAGATACTCACATGTTACCAATCTGTACTCCGATTTGAAGAGGTTGTATCCCTCTACCCGCAGGCAAAATATCCACTCACTCCCATCCCTACCTCTATGACCTCCTCTCCTTCAGATCCTCCGTTCACTCCAGACATACACGCTCCCGTCCGTCCGATATCTACCCACCTTCTCACAGATCTTCAGCCGCTCATTTCTTATTCGTTCCTCGATCCTCTGGAATTCCCTTCCTCTTGAAATTCACCGTGCTCCTTCCCTCCGTACTTTCAAATCCCTTCTTTTTTCATACCTCCTCCACAAACAAAAAAACACTGAGGATAGAGTATAACCCAGGTTATAATTAAATTTTAATTTCATAAAATATGGAAACCCTTATAGTGTGGACCTGAATACAATATATGTATATATTATTTATGTGTATGCATTTTCATTAATATGTAATTTTAATTATTGTAATTACTATTATTACAATCTATTTGTATAGTTAATTTTGTTTGTTTTTATTTTATTGAAAAAATGTTAGAAGATATATTTTTACTTCTGTATAAAGTATTACTTAATTTATTGTTTTCTGCTTTTTTGTAGTTTTTTTTTTTTCTGTTCTTTGTACTTTTTAACGATAATTTTTTTTTATTTTTTCTCATTTTTATAATACCAGGCTCAGAATAGTCTTATACATTCATTATGTAAATGTAAGTTATTCAAGGGGACATTAGTCTCAGAATAAAGTTAAATTTTCTATTCTATATATTTCTGTACACCAGAAGTAAAGTCCAATTTAGAAGATTTTGATTTTACAATCGCATTTGCATTATTATTATGGCCATATTTTTGGAGTATCAGTATCGTAAATAAGCTAAGAGGGTAATAAAATATTGATATTGCTTGATCGACTGCGATGTTATTACGAATAATAAATAATCAGGATGCAGTCAACAACGTATATTTTTGCCGATATTTCGGCTCAATCATGTGAGCCATCCTCAGGACTGAGATTGACATAGCTACAACATGTGTTCAGTAAAAAAAAACAAAAACAAATAATAAAGATAACTTAGTAATAAGGATGTACATAATATAATTATTTCACTAGGACAAGGTCATAGCCGGATTAGCAAATATAATCAGCTAAAATTGACGTATTTGTCATTTTAGGGTATCGATATTAAAAAACAGGCCGAAAGTACGTGCATGCAATTTCCCAATTATACACCACTAACCCCGAACATCAATCTGTTCAATGTTTAATCAATATTTAATGTTAAAAAAAATAGTTCATAATTTTAATAATTTGATCATAAACTTTTTTCAAGTTTTATTTTTTCACCCGAAATTCACCTCAACTTGAGGAGTTCAATTACGGAGAAATTCATTTGAAAACAAATAAATATTTTAGGCAAACATATGCTTTGGGTAATTTAAAAAAAATTTAAGCCTGAATAGTACAATTTTTCTAATTGATTCCAATGTTATGTTACAAACAATCTGACCCTGATAAATTATTTCAGCTACTGTTTATGGATAAAAGTTATTTTTCGCCCGACAAACTAAAAAGAGAAATCGATTGAGCAACTACTGTTTTTTTTTTTTTGTGCTATCATTCCAGTTATGAATCAAATACAGCATATCATAAATTGTGTTTATTAACATGCCAAAGCAACCGTTAAAGTTGTTTAAGATGTGTTTCGATTCAGGCAATATCTCCACAGCGGATTCTTTATCGAAACTCATTGCATTCTTCATGACTTTATCTTAAGAGCTGTGCTACGCCTGAATTTCGTAATGACGAATAACTAATTGATTCGAAAAAAAAGGGTACTAAGAAGGATGAGTGAGCGAAATTAAAAACGATGTTTTTTATAAATCGCATTTAGAAATTCCGGGCATCCAAACATATTTAAATTAAATAAGTTCTCGAAAAAATCAGTTGAAAATGTATCTACAAAACGGCTAAGTCATTGAATGGATCTTTTTTGAAAATTATAAATTAAAAGAAAGCTCCAGAAAAAAATGTGTTTTGTTTCTTCAAATCATAATATACTTCTTTATTAAAAAATAACGTCATTTCATTGTTGGATGGTTTCGATCGTTCAAATGGACGATATAATTTTAACTCGATCAAAACTTTTGTGCACGGAACTGTCCAAAACTTCTCATTGATCAACTAATTTTTATTATTATTATTATTTTATTAAAAGTAGTTAAGGTGCATAATGGTCGTAAGCATTTTGCTAAACATTTTCAGGACATACACCTTGTCCTATATTAAAATTACAAAAAGGATGTACAGACGATTCTATATTGGGTTTGAGATTCCGCTGATGTGTTGAAACTCATAAAAATTCTGCCATACCTTATTAATTACCATTCTTATCTTAATGTTCGTTTTTATTATTTCAGTTCTGTAATTTCCATCTCGTATATCACCTTGAAGATATACCACTGTTGTTTGTGAAACTAGCGTCTCTTTGCCATTCACCTCTCTTTGCTAGGATTCTCAAAACTACTACTGGAAACTAGGAAATTAAGAATTTGATACCGTAGTGTAGGTAATCCTAAAACCCAAAGATAATAAAATCTTGGAATACAGTTTGGTACTGCAATTCCGAACATATCATTCCTACCATGTCCAATTATCGAATAAGCAAAAATGGGATTTTCGTATTCGTCACTTCAATGCGCCAGCTGAGGCACGCATTAGGAATTCAAGACTATTCCTAACCTCCAAAAGACACAAGGCATCAACCCTTGAGGATTAGTAATTCAAGACTTTGACACAGTGCATGCCTCAACTAGTACGTTTTCAATGTGACGAATATGAAAATCCCCTTCTTGCTTATTCGAATGTTGGACATGGTGGGGACGATATTGTCTACATTCAAAATTGACAGCCAAAGGCTCAAAGACTTAGTTATGCTAAGCGGGGACTGCAATGCAGCGAGGTAGATGAGCCTCCATTTTGAGTTCGTTTTGCCAACATATTTACTCGTGGTATTACTTTTGACACGGTGAACCTACGACGTTCTTACAAGTTTTAATCGACTGCTTTCATCAAGATCTATCAATTGCGAACATAAAAACATTGGCGAAATAGTTATGGTTAATTGAAATCGGGTTCAAGTTAAAAAATACTAAAACTGAACACAATGTCGGTTCATACTCGTCGAAAGCAAATTAGAAATACAGAAATCGTACGCGGTTGGAAAGAGCAGCTCAAGAGGAATCTAATGATAATACGAAAGCCCATATGATCGACAAACCTAATATTCGAAGGACTTCTTAATATTCAGGTATGACTACAAGTACCATAGCAAAAAAATCCCATTGACGCAGACGTATTCACATTAAACACGCGAGGTTAAACTCATACATGTGTAATTATTAGTAGCTGTAATATATATATATATATATATATATAATATATATATATATATATATATATATACACACATTACTCCTCGTACAGACTTGTTGTAGTTTGATGAATAAACTCTCTAATCTCTACAGCTGGAAGCTAAGCTTCGAAGGTAAATAAAACATTATTTGATCTCACAGCATATTGATTTCAAGTGTGCTGAAGCAACTTTTATAATGACGTCTGTAGGTGGGCTAACAGAAGTAAAATAAGACGGATGAAAGTGAAGATCTTTAATTACGGAAATAAAGAGGGGACACCCTAAAAGTTAAATCCATAACGGAATTTAATTACAATTTTAATATCCCCTTACTAAGTAAGCTTGTTTGCCGTCTTAATAAGTATTCCCGTTGCATTTTTCTCTTCTTAAAAAAATAAGAAAAAAATATGTTTTCTTGATTCATAACGACCAATCATGTTACCCACTTTTTTATATTTTAATTTTATTTTATTATTTATCTTAATAGATACTTACTTTCAATTATCATTGTTATATATATACATATATAATTATTTTATTATTATTAGTTATCAATAATTTTTTTTAAATTTATATTGTTTTATGTTTTATAATTTTATCATTACAATTATTTTGTACTAATTGGTGACCAAACACTTATTTTATCTCTCGAATCAAAAACAATTTTTATATAGATGAACATTAAACATAACATTTCATTTGCAAGTGTATAAACATCCAATAACAGAAAATAATTGGATTGGTTAAAGACCATAACTCTTGGAGGACCTAACCGGTAATAGCACCTCCAATTACCTGTTCGGAACTAGATCGAGATTAGAGGTCCTTGTTAGCAATCTGTTATGTTTTAACTGTTATTTCCTTTTAAGTGCGTTTTAAATAAACAAAAGAGCTATAAAAATCGAACGTTTCTTTCCATTCCAAACTAATTATAAAAAATTGTATAATAATTATATATATTATAATTGATAATTATCAAAGACTTAAAATATAGTATTTAGGTACATGAAGTAACCTACTACCACTATCACATTCACAGAGCTGAATCCATTATTGGTTATTTACAGGGTGCTGCCGATTGACGTATTGGAATATAAAAAGTTATTTAAATAGTTAGACGAGAATTTCTTACACCTTCATTTAATACTTTACCGTGAAAATAAAAGATAATTTTACGAGGGCATATTACATGAATTTTTGTAAGAAGAGTAGGATTATAGTATTACACAGAAATTAAATGAAAATTAAATTTGTGATGTCTAAGTTTCTGCTAATAACATAGATGATGGCTTACCCAGTACGTTAAGGAATTTCGCCTAAATAAATGAAATAGACGTAGGCCCCAGATTATCCATAGAAAAGTCAACAATACTTGCGGAAGTGTAATTTAAATAAACGCAATGCCGAAATCTTTTCTAAATGAATTCAACTTGTGCTCGAATAACTCCTTCTTATACGCATCTTACTAATACTCAAATTCTCCCCACCCCCTATAATAAAGAAATAATTAAAAATAAATTAAACTTTAAGACATTCCACTTTACAAAAAAGGTTCCAAATAAACTTGTACCTCGACTTAGCAGTAAAAAGTAAACAATCCTGCTCTAGCAAATAATGTGTTAAATATAGAAATAGTGTTAAATATAAGGTTATGAAGCATTAGCTTTCGATCGGGGATATAACGCCGCTTTGCATCTCAAACTCAAAACAGTTTTACACCGCCTCCTGTTTTTTTTAAAGGGAAGTCCATCATTATTACCTGTCAGATCTTCCCATCCTCTGATGAGAAATATGGTTTTCATTAGGGTTTTCCTGTCCTCTATATTGTCGAAATCACTTATTTGCCTACTATTCCTGATAGCATTTGTTGTCTATTTTATCATCAAAATCCTGAAACGGTATAATTTAACCTGGAAAGAAGACTTTTCCTTGATTTATTGATAATCCCACCGTTCTACTCATAGATATATCACCACCCACTTCCAATACAAAACAATAGACTTATCAATTAAAAGGCTTTTCTCTAACCAATTTGGACCTAAGGGGAAACTTTTTGAAGAAAAAACTAATGACAGATATTGGAACATCAAGGATATTTAATCCTTCCAATCCAAGTCTTAAATGCTCTTGTTAATCCTCAATATTGTATTACTGAGTGTTTCTGTTAACAAGATACTGAGGATTAACAAGAGTATTTAGTTAATTGGATTGGAATAAATTTAAATGAATATAAAAAATGAAACTTTTGAGATTCCATGATAACTAATTTCGTTTTTATAACAGACTATTAATATTTATTAACATAAACTATTTTAGCGGACAAATGCTTTTCCTCATTCATTAATAAATACAAAAATATTTATAATATATATTTTGACCCTCTTGGATATCAGCAAAAATAGACAATCTTACCATTCTTTGTAATTGGTGAATTTGTCTGTAACCCCAATCTTCCTTCTTCCTTTCTCTCCTCAAATTACTTTCGTGGTAGTTCAGGAACCCTCTACTTCAAATTCTCACAAATAATGAATGGCCTTGAACCTGAATGAATAAAGTTTCACTCATCAGTAACTAAGGAAACTTCTCCTAAGTGTTCTCATCACTATTACCACGTTCATCAAGAATATTTAATCCTTCAAATTCAATTCTTAAATATGTTTGCTAATCCACAATATTTTGTTAAGAGCAGCGCTCTTAAAATCAACACTTAAATAAAATCTTGCTCTTCATTACCCTAAATTAATACAGCTTACTTTCAAAGTAAGATGTCGGTTGCTAATTGGAATATTTTTGTAGCTCGTAAACATATATTTTTGATCAAATAAAATTTATTATTCAATTTGAATTAACCTATCAGTAATGATATTTTTCATATTTCAAAGATCAATTTAATACAATTTAATAGGACTTTGCATTGAATGATGGTAAATCAATATTGTCTGTAAGTGACTATGCAAAGTTTAATCGTTAATATAAGTACTAATGTATATATGTGAGATGCTTTTTTTTTACCACATCATAACTTCATTATAAAGAACCACGTAAAAGGTTAAAGGAAAGCCTGGATAAAATGGATGGGTAGGTAGGGGATGGATAAACCTTCAAAAGATAAAATAACACAAAAAATAGGGCGCTGAGGGAAGAATATGAGCCGGATTGGTGGAAGGTATCCAAGTTAGGATCCCGAATGCATATGAATCTTATCATCAAATGAGCCTTCTTCATAGGCTCTATTCGCATCAACATTTCTTTTCAGTTTATTCATTAATGAAAATCCAGCAATCATTTTTAATAATGTTCCGCATAATCATACTCAATAAACTTATCTTTTAGAGCAGTATAGTAAAAAAACATGTTTAACGGATAAAACAATATAATTTTAATAATGTATTCTCTCATTCTCTCTCTCTCTCTCTCTCTCTCTCTCTCTCTCTCTCTCTCTCTCTCTCTCTCTCTCTCTCTCTCTCTCTCTCTCTCTCTCTCTCTCTCTCTCTCTCTCTCTCTCTCTCTCTCCCTCTCCCACTTCCTCCTTCCCCCTCTCTCTCTCCTCCTCCTCCTCCTCCCAACAATAAGAGATGGTTAATGATTTCAAATAAACAAAATGAAAGGTACTTTAGGGGAAGAAATTTTGAAAATTCTGCAATTAAGTCCTGCCAGACTATTTCAGCCTCGCTGATATTAAACACCACCTAATTGAATATTATTATAATTAATTTGATCAAAATCATTAGAGCCTTTTTCGATAAAATTGTAAAAATGTGTAAAATGCATGATATAAAGTGGCACTTCTGCTAAGCCGATTTCAGTACAAAAGTTACTTTATCAGTCCAAGGCATATGCCAATCTTAAATCACAAACAGACATATGCACACGCACGCACACACAAACACCATTTTGCGAGACTTGGTAATTTGGAATCAGAGGGTCTATTTCAGTTGAAAACTCAGATTCGAAATTTTTCATGATCGTAGAACTTTCCCTTACTATATATTTCATATAGCTAAGATAAATTAAAAAAAAATAAAAATAATAAATAAAATATTAACACATTTAAGCGATATTTCTGATTTATTATGCTGAGAAGTGAAGGCTTAACCTGTGATGCTGAGCTATGGATATACCACATAACATGCAGTATTATACAATATTAAAAAATGCCTAATTTAGTAAAAACAAAATTGGTATTGGGATGCATCAACTGAAAGGAATTTTCAATAAATGTAACAAATGATAAAAATGCTAGTTGAAGGCAGTAGTGAAAAGTCATGTAGGTAGTTAGTTTATTTTATAATAAACCCACTAGCTTGAAACAAACGAACTATAAATTTTAGATTGGATGGAAAGATTGAGATAGATCAATATTTACTGTACACCAAAGGATGCCTGCCTCTTCAAGATAATGCCAATTCCCAAGGAACGGGTTCTGTTCGTTGTGGAACAAAGATTGAGGTCACACCGATAATATCAGAGGTTAAACCATATCCAATCAGTTTTTGATGGTTATCTGTCATAAACCAATATAAAAATTGAAATTTATAGACTCAATGATAATTAATTTCCTTTCTTAACAGACTATTAATATTGCATAACAGAAGCCGGTTTAATGTGTCAAAGCTTTCTAACCATTACTTAACAAATAAAACAAGAAACAAATATTTATAATGTTATATTTTGACCCTCTTGGATATCAGCAAAGCAAGAATGTAATTATGCGAGCCTATAGGTTCAATTCTTAGCAATTGATGAAATTGTCTATAACATCTTACTTCTTGCTTCCTCTCCATTCTCCGATAACTTCTGTGGTTGTTCAGGATCGCTCTACTTCAAATTCTCTCAAATAATGAATGGCTTGGACCCGAATGAACGAAGTTTCGTTCACTCACCTACCGAGGAACTCCACCTCAGTTTCTCATCATCATTCACGCATTTCTCATCAATGCGGTGCAGGTTCTGACCAAGTTTTGCTAGTGGACCAACATACACGTATTAGGCTTGGATCGAAAATCCTCTTTCCCAGTGAAGAATTGTAAAATGGGTTATTCTAAAGATTACCAACCAATTCTAAGAGTGAGAGGGTCCGCTACGAAATAAATTTCAACCCACCCAGGCCGGTTGATTCGAACCGGCGCTGCATCAGATTTATAGGGGGTCTTACATCCACTCTTAAAATCTTCCGGAAGTCCTCCTTATCTTTGATATAAATGCACTTCTTCACTCAAAAGTAGGGCGAGAGGTTGATGAAAGACAGTTTCTGGTTCCAAATGAAGAACATATTCCTCAGGATTCTCCTCTTAGCACATAGCTTTTCTTCCAGAATTTTCATTAGGATCTCATTATCTTTCATTTTAGCAACATGCTCCGCCTAGTATAATATATCTGACGACATTTATATTATTAAACAGATTTGTTATTTCGGCATTGGTTCTCTGTCGCCAAGCATTATCGCTTAAAACTGGTGCAAAAATTCTTCCAAGGATCCGCCTCTCAAATCTTAGGAGCATTAGTTCATGATTTTGCGAGATTTTCCAGCATTCAGATGCATAGGCCAGAACAGGCCTTATGAGGGTTTTATAAAGTTGCACTTTGGTGTTACATGAGAGGTATTTAATTATGAAGCAAAAGTAGCAAAATTTTTTAGTTTATACAGTTAGTTTGTGTATTTGTAGAAAGAATTAAAATTATATGAAATAGATAAGTTTATCAGATAACACAATTTTATTCATTGAATGTTTTATCCAGATGTAATTGGGCAATCTTCTTTAATTTACCTTCGTAGATGGTCATTAAATGAGTTTGTTATGCCAAGCAAATCAAATCAGAATTAATCATCATTCATAAATTATTCCTGACAATAATCAAAACCATTCATTCCAAAACGTTCGAAATTGAGTAATTACTAGAGCAGAGTTTTTGCTATTCATAAGTCGCTACCAACTACACACAATCATAAATCTCGGTCAGCCATTATGAATAGTTAAAAAGGTCAATTATTGGAATGTAATGCTGATAGATAAAACAATTATAATGTGAAACAATAAAAATGAAAATACTGAGACCGAGCGTTTTTAGGCAGCCGTAATGGCCTTTAATGCTGTATCAGCGCTCTCGGTCAGAAGCGACGCAGGTTGGAGCTAAGAGATTTGACTTTTTAATAAATCATGAAACTTTTTTACCTGCTAGAATACGTTGGTAAACGTAACCTACTTTTCTTGCCCTTAATATACGTTAAACTAAATAAATCCGCAACCATTATTTGAAAAAAATACTTTTAATCCATGAACGCTCCGCTTCGGAAAAAGACATACAAGTCTCGTCGACCTTCTGACCCTAAACAGCCGTTATAAGATTGATAAAAGACCGAT